>VDFB02150082.1:0-112161 GCA_007258455.2 Sequoia sempervirens | reverse complement strand
CTAACCCTATTTGGACTCTAACCCTTACCCTAATTGAACACTAAATCTAATTGTAATTGAACACTAAGCATAATTGAATTCTACCCCTAACCCTAACCCTAACTCTAACTAAACCCTAAACCTAACTCTAATCAAACCCTAACCCAAACCTACTTGATTCATAATCCCAACCCTAACCCAAACCCTAATTGAACTATAAAACTAACCTTAATTAAATATTAACCCTAATTGAACATTTATTGAACAATAGTCCTAATTGTACCATAACCCTAACTTTGCACCACATTTAAACTCTAATCCCAACTCCTAACACTAATTCTTATCCTAATTGAACCTTAACCCCAACCCTAACCTTAACCTTGACCTATTTGAACTCTTATTGAATTCATAACCTTAATTAAACCCCAACCTCATCCTCAATCCTAACCCAAATTGAACATTCATTGAACCCTAAACCTAACCCTAAGTGAACACTAATCCTAATTGAACTCTAACTTTTTAGTTGAAAATATTAAAGTGCCTTAGATTTTCCCATTCATTGTCATTTATCATTCAATTCCTAATAGAACTCCAAAAATTTATACTTTTATAATGTTTTAATACACACCTAATATTAAGGGTTTAGAGTTTAAGGGTTAAGGGGAGAGAGATAGAGGGAGTGAGGGAGTAATCCATTTACATATTATTCTTTTATTCTTCATCAGTTAAATATTTAGTTACCCATTTACCATTAGTAGAAATGACTCAAGAATTTAATAAAATGGACTACTCATATAATACCTTGCATTATGGAGCTCAATTCTTTGATTTATTAATACTTATCAAATCCTTTGTAAATAATTGTAAACTTATGACTTCATTTAAACATTTAATTGATTTTCTTGAATCAAAGCAAAAATATAGACGCACAATTGAACAAATTCTCAAAAGAAGAATGACAACATCATTAAAATTTCATTCAAAATTCACTCAAATCCACATAAGGAGAGAAAATATATTAGAATTATACGTTTATTCGTGCTTATAAGTCATATCTGCATACAATTTAAGATAATTTGCATATATTCATCCAAAACTCAAAACAGGCTATCTATTATATTCCATCCGCTGGGGGTTTTAACAGCCAATGGCAACACAAATATCACTTCCTCATCAGAGGACAGATATCTTTGTACCCATATATTCAACTCAAAACCTAGCTAGAGCTTTCATCAGTTCTCTCCCTACAAATGAGCCTTGAATTCCCTTTTATATGACAAGGGAGCAACAAGCTTCGGGCTCAAATGTAATTTCACCACAAATTTTCATTTGAACAAAATCTCCATTGCATTTGACTTTCATTTCAAGACTTCCCACACATTGAATCTGCAAAACATAGTGGCACATGAACTGGGGAAAGCTAAAGTTGTAACTACCTTTAGAAAAGGGAACACAAATTGTCATCAAAATCCCCTTTGTTGCTATCCACAAAAAAAAACTAGGCAACCAAATTGCCACGAAGGCACCACAACTTCTTATTTACCCACCACCCTGTCCTTACCAACACTTAGACCCTAGTATACATGCCCACTTATAGTTGTTGCCCAATACGATAGACCCTCAACCTCCTCTTCTTTCTTGTCATTGCCTAATATGGGTCTAGTCTATCCGCTTGGGGTTTTAACAGCTAATGGCAACACATATATCACTTCATCATCAGAGGGCAGATCGTGATTGAAGCGAGGTAAATATTGACAGTAGTCGGAGTCGGTCTTGGTTACTGTTGACACCAAAATTTGACGAGGTAACAGAGCCTTATGGGAAACTCAATCTAAGGGCGACCTTTTGCGCTAAACTGAGCAACCTCCAGATTTTTAGAGAAGTCGAATTCTTCTATAATGGGGGTTGGAAAGGGAAAAGGAAGTAGATATAATAAAATAAAGTCTAACCTAAGGCGATTCGCCAAGATTTAATGATGGGAAAAATAAATCATAGATTTAAGAGCCTAAATGGTGTTGTAGTGTTCCAGAACATCAGAGACTTGAGATTATAGCATAGACAATTCATTCATTGACATAAAATATCATTACATACATTCCTACTACCGAGAAGAGTCCTTAGACATGATCTAGGTAAGAAAACTTGCATCCAACATATATTGAAGTTCTCAAATGAAGTGTTAAGACAATAAAAAGCACAATTCACAGTTTGATCAAATAGCATGTTAATGCAATACGTGTCGAATGGGTCAAGTACTTCATCACCACAAAGGGAACATTTACCAGCTGGGCATAAAAGACACATGGCAGCATTTCGTTGCCCTCGGTTGTTATTTCATCTCTGCGCTAAAAGATTTGTGAATGGTTGACACGTAGCAAGTGTACACTATAGCTAGAAATTGTGGGGCTTGCCAGCACCTTTTAGGAATGAGGGCTTCATGGCAACATTTCACAGCCTAATGAGGTGTCAAGGAAACAAGAGCCAAATGTATCCTACAACCACATCACGTGGAAGCACAACAAAATTTCCTGGGATCCGAAGGGAATTCCGATACTCAAAGTTGTGAAGAGTAGACACGTGGAGCGGTAGATCAAAACCTTGATAAAATTCTGAGCAGACTTTGCGATGTACAAGTCGGCACAGAAAAATAAACCTGAAGGGAGCTGCTTAAATATTTATTAATAGCTTTTGGCAACTATCAAGGGCGTTTTGACTAAAGAACGGAGAACCCAAAAAAATTTCTGGTTTCATAGACCAGAGTGCCCTTTCATTAGGTCAATGGTGTCATAGATTGGAGAGAGCCTCCTGTAGTGGTGACCATTCATCCTAAGATGACTTCACTATGTTGCACAAATTCTCTTACGCTCCACTTAGATTAATAGTTTCTTTGTGAGGCAGCGCATTGGGTATTTAACTAAACCCTGTTTGTATATGAAATAGTAGCTGTGAGAGCGGATGAATGAATCCCTCAAGTTGATTATCGTGGGAGGATGGCTGAAATCCCTGAAAGCCTCCAGGTCATTTTCCTTTTCCTCTATCATTTCCGCAATCTGCTTGGTCATGGCAATAGAGCCATCCTCAAGGAATGGGGACAACAATCCCATCTTTCTTAAATCAGAGAAACACCCCCGTATATCGTTCAATGTCTTGCTGAGAATAGCCATGGCTGCTTTAGTGCACTAGAAGGTGGAGTGGCAATGGATGAACTTATTTGCTGCTTGGGCAACAACATCCTGATCTTCAATACCCACTCCGACAAGGCTCTCATCAGAGACTGAGTATAGTTTGATGAGCAAATCTTTGGCTTTAGGAACCTTCTCCAAGATGAACTGTGGGAACTTCTCAACCGTATCATGGGCCTCCTGGATTAGCCTTGATGCCTTAGCAATGAATCATAGGGTAAGCTGCAGTAATCAGTGGAATGATGTCTGGCTGGGTAGGGGGAGTTAGGAGAGAGATTTTAAGAGAAGCAATCTTTGCGTCTCTTGAAATAATGGCCTCAGCCAATTTTATCCTTTTTCTTTTCTCGGATGCTAACTGCTCCACAGCACTGCTCATTTCTTTATTCCAATTTTCCTTGACTCGGGAGTGATTTGACAAGTGCTCTTCCAGAGAAGACTTTGTCTCTCAGAGTTCTTCCTCTATTTGATCTTTTAGGCCCTTAAACTCATCCTCATTTTGTTGTAATTTTTTCTCATATTGAGCCCATTGGCACTCCGATGCTTCACTTCTCTGCACCATTCCTTGACTATATTCAAGGTGAAGCCACTCGAGTTCTTCATTATTCAGTTGCAGATTCTGCTCCACCTCCTGGTTCTTAGATTGCAACTCTTTTATTATGCCAGGGTTAGCAACCTGAGTCTTCGCAATTTCACCCTGAAGTCTATTCCTCTCATCTTCTACTGTCAATGCCCTTTCTGTCAAATGGGAAACATCCACCTCTAGGGATTTCTCCTTCTTCTCCAAAAAAATAATCCTTTCCTTTGTTGCGTTAAGCTGCTCATCCTTCTTTAACTAGCGGCCATTTTTAAGGAAGTCGGAAGTGACTACCTGTTGCATTTCCTCTATGATTTCAACCTTATCCTACGGTCGGGCCACCTTCATGTCAAGCCCGACCGCATATATCTCATAATCTTCTAGGCACATTTCTCCCTGAGGCTTGGTTACCCTGGGGTACATGGTCGCAAACTTCAATTCTTGTCGGGATTCATCATAAAGAGCCTATATTCTTGGCTCAGTAGGAACGTTGTCATCTTTTTCCCTGCGCTTTCTCATTCTATTTGCACGTGCCTCTTTTCCGCAATCAATTTGTGCTATGAATTCAGCTGGTGATGAAACTAGTCCACCTGCGAAAGGAGCACTAGAAGGCAAGGCATAGGGATAGGTAATCTTCATAGGTGCAGGAATTTATTTCTTTTAGAGAGTAATAGTTTGCGGGGAGAAGTGGGGAATGTTCCATAGTTTGGTTTGAGGCCTGACAACAAGACTAGTCATTTGTATTGACTGAATCGATGAATTATCCACAGGACTTATAGACTAGGATGGTAGCGGGGTTGTCAATGTGGTATCAACTTTTTGCGATGAAAAAGGATCAGCAATAATAGCAGAAAAAGAAGGGGCACTCACTGGGGGTATGTTTTCTGAAAGTGAGGCAAGGAGAGTCTGAGCAGCAGTAGTGGGCATAAGGGTCCTTGGAGGAGTAAAGATGAGCGAAGAGGTTTGCGAAAACTGGGTGAAGCCTTTTGAATATGTCAAACTAAAAGTAGGAGGCATAGGGCCAGTACTTATGGTAGGGATCACCAGTGAGGCAGGGGCAAATACCAAGGAATGAGAAGCAAGGGAAGGAGTGAATCTTACCTGTTGAGTGGTTGATGGTGGCTCCAGAACTATTAGTGAGTCATCCTCAGCCTCAGGCTCCTAACTAGCTACGAGCACTTTTCCTCTGACAGGTCCTTGTGAACCCTCTCTGATTATGCTCTTCATGCACTGCCTTTTCGTAGGTGGGGTATCTCCATCTTTGGCTATCGCCTCTATTTGCTGCAATGATAACCTAGCTGGTTTAGCATCCCAAGTAAGTGTATGCGAGCCTCTTAAGATATTAAAACACACATTTGTATCCATATAAGCAGGCTGACCGGGGCCTTTCTCTTTCGGTGCAGATGAGGATGATGTCGCCACTTCCTCGGATTTCCCCTCTGACTCTTCCCCTGGGTCTCTGCTCTTATTAGTACTAGAGCTAGGGCTGGGATGACCTTCATTCCACCATTTCTCAAATTCCTGGTCATCCTTTAGACTATTGTAAGGGGCATCCAAATGTGTTGTTTCTTGACAGTACTTCCAGAAAGCTTCTATTTTTTCATCACTCCATTCTTCATTCTTTTTCAACCTATTGTACATGTCGCACTCCATGAGGACATCATCTTGATCCACTCTCATAACAAAGTAGAACTTGTGCCATGGCCCTCTAGTGTCTTGCGTAGGAATATGTGCCAATTCAACAAAATCTTCATCTTTGTCTTCCTGCGGGTTTCGCTACTTCTCCCAGTAAGGTCGAGGAACATGGGTAAATCTCATGTGCGGCTCTAGAAAGTCATCGAAAGGGTTGTACTCCCACTTATCATTTACTAGCATCAACCCTAGATAACCTAGCTTGTCCTCCAACAACTGGTCTGATTATTTCTTTATCAGAGTTACCGACTTGAAATTCTTTAGACAAGACAAGAATCCCTTCCTCTTGAATTTTTCACTGCTACAGAAGGTAAAATCAATGATGCACACCTACCAAAACATTTCCAGTGAAAGCACCCTATCCGTGACACAAGCTGGGAGAAGGAAAGGTTTACCAGTAAAGCCTCGCATCTAGAGAATTGTGAAATCCTTGCCTGAGAACCAGTCGCAGGTGGGAGTGAAACTCTGCATAAATCCGGTCTGCTCCCTATTGAGCCAAATTATGTCACCCTTTCCGATTAAGTCATGCAAGACCAGAGCTATGAAATAGTCCGAAAATGCATAATAATTATATGATGCAGACAAAAAAGGCGTCCAGGTAGACACCAGCTTCCTTTTATTCCGCTCATCAAAAATTGATAATGGAAAATAACAAATGAAGAAATCAGGGTTTTGATGCAGAAACATGTGCACCAAGAAGGAGACAAATCTAAACTTCCCCTCTGCCGGGTAATTCTTAATTTTCCATATCATTTCTTCTACCATAAACTCAACAAAATCATACCAGAAGAGACCATGCTGCTTGCGAAATTGGAATGCTGGTCCTAGCTGAAAATTCTCCACCTTCTCATCAGAGTCCTGACTGCACACAAAGGCTAGCATGGACATGGTACCTTGTAGATCATTGCGTAACGCACCTCACGACAATGAAATAATCAGCAGTTTAGTGGCTAGGATGCCTTTCTTACGAGTCTCCTCCAACAAGAACTTTGAATTCTTTTTCATCGCCTTCCATGTTTTCTCTCCTTTACCAGGGTAGAAGGGCTCAATATTCTCTTTTCTCTTACTTGGGTCTGGGATGCATAACATATGCCAGATGGCCTATGGGGTGAGGTGCACCCTTAAGTTGTGGCCTTCAATGTAGTGGGTATTAGGGTTATAACCCTGGATAGCAGCATTAACTACCTCTGGGCAGTAGTGCACCAGCGAGACCATGTATTGAGGCAAACCAAATTCTCCTCACCATAGATTGGTCCGCCTTTGCTGCCGTCAACCTTCTATAGGCTGCTTCTCTTAAGGACTTACAATTTTTTGTGAGTCGTGGATCATAGATATTATCCCATTTGTCTTCAACCCTTTTCTTGTTTCTGCAATCCTTGGGCCTTTTCGGCTCTTCTATATAGGCCCTCTTTGGCCTGCTGGGTATACTAAGCATAGCATATGCCATGTCCTCATATACATATACCTCCTCTAAAGAATGTATAGCTGTAAACAACTCCTGACTAATTTCTTCTTGCATTGGCTGAGATGAAGTCTCCGACATTTTTCCTTTGGTGAAGATCTCAGTGAATTCCTGGCTCTGCAATTTTTTTTGGTTCTGGATACACAAAAGAAGAACAACTCTGCACTTTGAGTTTTGGCATTTGTGAAAGGACTTTAAAATATTAAGCCTTTTCATCTCTATTTGGCAATCTTTCCTCAAGGTGGTAGGTGAAAGTATGCCTTTTGCATTTAATTCAGCATGTACTGTTAATTTTGCAATTTGTGCAAAATGAACTGCTTTCTATTTTGAGGCGGTCAGAGTTCATAATTGCATTTGGAAATCGTGTGATACACTGTGATCCCCTTGGAACTTGAGCTAGCTATTTGGTCCTTAACCTTGCGTTAGCATGCATTGGTAATCAAATCTTGGCCAAAATGATTACACCAAAGCAAACGATGATGGCCTCAAAAGATATCAATATTGCCTTGGGCTCTAGGAAACACTTGTGAGATGACACAATAGCCTATGACCATATGTCCTACTGTCAATGAGTGCCACCTTTTTAAAGCTAATTAATTAGCTCTTATTAATCAAGCACGCATTTAGGCATACTCTCGTAGATGCAACTGGCCCGAAAATGTGAGCAAACGAAGGCATGCCTTTCAAATTAGCAACTAGCTTATTATCATGTTTGCTCGAAATGGATTAGCATGCATCTTGTCATTTTTTCTATAGATAGGCTAGTAAGTAGTGAGGAAATCATACTTAGCATTCGAGAAGTGATAGGTTGGTAGCAGAGTTTTAAGCAAACCTTCTCATAGGTTAGGTGATAGATAAATTTCAGCATTAGCTCAAAAGCATAGGAATAGTGTCAGAACTATGGACACCCCAGTTCATTTAACCTCATATAAGTCACAGATGACATTCCTAGGGGAAATATCTACTAGGAGGTTGAAATAGATGACCAAGAATAAGCATTCTTTGGTCCTGATAGCCATAAAGTGGGTTCTAGGTAAAGGCTGCATAGAGTATGAGGATTTGTATTGGCCGAATACTGACATATGCTCCCACTTCGTGGAATCCATGCTAGACATTAACATCCCTTGACCTCTTATCCTGAAACTTGTTAATGAAATATTTCCCAAAAATTACTTGAATGGTCTCGGTGAGGTTGTTGCTCATGCTACTTATGAAGTAGGTTTGTCGTCAGCCAACGACCTCCGTCGCTTTATCAAGGAAGAAGTTGTTGTCATTTGGTTACTGTTTCTCAGTGGATTTCATCTACAGACTCGCAACGAGCACTAGCAGAGGGTTACCCAATCCCTACATTTCCTATTCCGCAGCTACAATGTAATACCCTTCTACAACGTAGATTGGTATACTGATTTCAGGAACCTGGTATTCCCCCTGCCAATGGAGGTTGTGTTGAACGATATTGCCAATGCTGCCAAAGAACCTATGAATGAGGAAGAGTTGGACACTGTTGTTAATATGTCAATTGCTACTACTCATGCCTTTGGATGAAAACCTCTGCTTGCTCTAAAAATTTTCCCTGTTTACTCCATTTCTCACCGTTGTTCAGAATGCCCACCTTATAGTTGTAAATAAGCCTAAAAAAAGGCTACTGTATATATAATAGCTCAAATACTTGTGAATTTTGAAATATGGCTTCCCAGCCACTTTTGCAATGTAAAGAATACATATAAATAGATATATATATATCTCCTTTTATAGAAAATCCATGCTCTTTCCTTCATTTTGTATTTCAGTTTTATGGGTTCTCAACTTTCATTCTGTTATTTCTCTGCACATGGGTGTGTTTTGTGTAAAGCAATTTGGGTATTCCACTCTCCATAATAATGGGTTGATTTCGCAGAAGCACAAACTAATTTCGAAAAAGACCGGCCAAAGAAACTAAAAAAAAAAAAGCACTATTCACATATGTACAAAAATAGAGCTCAGTGCCTAATGAAACAGCTTAAAATGAATCCCATTGACTGGGATTCCTAAGGGTTCATGTTCCATATTTTCCAGTTCAAAAGTGTTATGTTCTTTGCAGTGAATAATTTTAAAGCAACCCTCCCATATGCTATCAAATTTACCATGTTGACCTGGATTAGCAGCCCTGTTATCATACTTTAATACTAAGTCTTTGCATTTTAGACCTTGGTCGAAATCCCTCTTGTCAAACCATCACTTGACCACTTGTTGACGATTTGTCATGGCTATTAGGGAATTCTCCCTTTTGTCCTGTACTTCTAGCAGTTCGGCGAGCCAAACCTCCATGGCGCCATTTTGTTCTATCTCGAGAGATTTTAGTAGTTGGAGTGCCGGAATCTCTATGGTTATGGGCAATAGTGTCTACTTTTCGTACACCAACTCATAAGGAAAAGTCTTAAGGACTTGCTTAGGAGTTATGCGATTTTCATAGAGCATTGCTCGGAGATTTTTATGCCATTCCCTCTGATATTATGAACCAATCCTCTTAATGAGTTGAACTAGGCTCTTGTTTGTAGACTCTGTTAGACCATTTCCCTATGGGTAATAGTTTGATGATGTCTTGAGGAATATGTTATTTTTTAATGCAAAGTGACATACCTTTGCACCTAAGAAGGCTTTGGCATTATCCAAAATGATAGTCTTCGGAGGACCAAACCTTGTCACCAGCTCTTCAAGGAAGTCTACGATCTATGTTTTTGTTGTGCTCTTAAGCAGAACAACCTTCGTCCATCTTGTGAAGTAGTTCGTGGTGATCAGAATCCACTTGTGTTCGGTGCTAGAAACCGGATTGATCATTCCGATGAAGTCCAGGCCCCATTGCGCAAACGGTTCATCTGCCACTATGGGTTTGAGGGGCATTGCAAAATTCTTTCTCCTATCAGTAAAGAACTGACATTTTTTGCAAGACTTCACCAAAGAGTGGGAGTCATTAAAAAGTGTAGGCCAATAATAGCAAACACACATGATTTTAATGGTGGTGGTCTTAGCAGAGAAATGTCTGCCCGCAGCGCTATTGTGGAACGCATTGAAGATCCTCTTCACTTGCTTTGAAGTGACGCATCGTAGGAGAACACCATTGAAACTCTTTTTGAAAAGGACTCCCTCTATTAGTGTACATCTGTAATTTTGTAGCCGGTAATATCTTCTTTTTTGGGATGAGAGACTTGGCAGATACTTTCCAGTTTGTATGAATCTCATTCTATCGGGCAGCCAACCACCTTCCGATTTCAGTTCATTCATCAAGACGAGCTCCGGTGGATCCTCTATGGCAGGTACCTCCTCGTTTTGTGCCATGTACTCACATAGTCCTCTTCCTTTAATAGTTTTAGTAGGCTTGACTTCAATGTCATACTCAAGGATCTTGGTGATCCAATTAGCCCTTTTTTTGTGATCTCCCCTTCCATGATATATTCATGCACACTGGAATGTACGACATACACAAGCACCTTGTTGCAGGAAATTAGATGGCAGAACTTTTTAAGCCCTTTCACTATTGCAAAGGCCTGGCTTTCGACAAAATTATAATTTACCTCATATTCCTTCAGGGTCTGGGAATAGAACACCACTGGATGTTCTCCTTTCCCTTCAACATCCTTTTGGGTTAGGACAGTAGTGATGTTGGACCTGCTACTTAAGGCATACATTATGAAATCCTTGGATTGATCTGGATTAACCAGAACTGCAGTTGTGGAAATAGCTTCCTTGACACTTTTGAAAGCTTCCCGAGCTTCGGTCGTCCACTTGAATGTCTGATCTTTATTCAACATTAGGGTGATTGGCCTAATTATTCTCGCAAAATCAAAAACAAACTTGCTGACAAAATTTACTTTACCCAAGAAAGACTAAACACCTTTCTTATTTACTAGAATGGGAAGTTTTTTGATAGCCTTTACTCATTTAGGGCCAATTGAAACCCCTCTCTTAGATACAACATGCCCCAATAGCTTACCCTGTGGTACTTTGAATACACATTTCTTCAAGTCTAGGGAAACTCCGAACTCTTGGAATTTTTGAAAAACTAATTCTAAGTGATCAAAATGATCATCTTTAGATTTAGATAACACAGTAAGATCATTCAAATAGATTAGAATAAACTTATTGATTAGTTCATTGAATGCGATGTCCATCGCCCGTTGGAATGTCGCTCCTGCATTGGATAAACCAAAAGGAATTTTAGCATATGCAAATGTTCCCCACTTTATAGTGAACATAGTCTTGTGCTAATCTTCTTCTTTAACTCGGATTTGGTTGTAACCAGAGAAACCATCCAACAGAGAAAATATTTCCAATCCTGCAACCATTTGTAGGATTGACTCCATTGAAGGTAGTGGATAGTGGTCCTTTAGGGATGCTCTGTTTAGGTCTTTGAAGTCCACACATAAATAGATATCTCCATTCTTCTTTCAGACTAGGACCAGATTCGACACCCAAGTAGTATGCTTGATTGGGAAGAAAATGCGTGACTCAATGAGCTTACTTAGCTCTTGCGCCACTAGGGCTTCAATTTTAGGGTTTTCGGGCCTCTATTTCTATCAAAATAGTTTTGCACCTTCTGTTAGCTCAATAGTGTGTTGAATGATATCAGGATTATACCCCTCTAGATCATCTTAGGACCAGGCCACTACTCCATATTTTTCACATAAACTAATGAGTCTTTCTTTATCATGGTGCGGGACATTTTTCCTGACTTGGAGATTCCTACCATCGAAGACCTGAAGGTCCACATAGTCGCTTTTGTCCACTACGAACTTCCGTTTATCATTTCGGGCATCATCACAATCAAAAAAAAATTGAGAGTAACCAATCCTTTTAGAAGTTTATTAGATTTGAGCTACATAATTTTCCCTTCATAAGCTTCGACAATCTTTGGTTGAAGTTGATCGGCGAACTCCCCTAAGTGCTGGATAAACTAGGTGATGTGTTCATCGCTTTCAAAAACTTGCCAACTCTAATCATTTTTGGGGATCGCTGGTCAGACTAGTACTTGTACGAAATTTTTATTTTGAAGGTCAAATATAGGATCAAACTGAGCACCAATTACGACCATGCGGTCTGTGTTGCTATTTTGTCTTCAGGGAATAGTCTTGATGTTGAAAGCTTCAAAACCATCAATCAGGTCCCAGACTCGATGTCGATAGGATCTCATGTAGATATTCTTTGCCACAAAAATTCCTTGAACTTGGTTGACTATTAGCTCAGAATCCTCGAACACGATTAATTGCTTAATCCCCATTCGTTCTGCAAGGCTTAAACCTTGAACCAATCCTTTGTATTCAACCTCATTGTTTGAACAGGCAAAATGAAAGTGGAAAGACCTCAAGAATTTTTCATTTTTTGGGGATATTAGATATATCACTGCTACAAAACCCATTTTCTTCTTGCTCCATCAAAGTACAGTGTCCAAAGCTCATTTTCTTGGCCACCTTCAGACTCTTTGGCAACTTTCGGAAGAACTTGGTCTTCATCATAGATTGCATAGGTGCCCAATCCTGTAGCATGATAATTGCCAAAAGGATCCTTATCCATGTGCTCGCTCAATTGAGAATCTTCATTATCATTCTGATCTCCGCTTACCTTCTCTTCTAATAATTCAATGTAGTACATTTCTTGTTTGGTGATAGAAGTATGCGCGACTTCAAAATTGATCAAGGCTTCATCTGCTACATGTTCAGAATGTAAAACCTTTGATTCTATCTTCATTTTTGCACCGTGTTTAGTCCTAAGTATTAGATGTGACCAATCCAAGGACAAGTATCCACCCACCTTTGAAGTAAATTCTCAAGATAGACATAGGCCAAACATCGGAGGAACATCTATGATCACAGTGTCTTGCAACACCATGATACTAGGGCAAGCAAATAGAGTTAAAGGAAGCACTTTGACTACACCAATGGTCTCAACTTTATTCCCATCAACCTACATTACTCCTCTTTTCATAGGTTCGTAGCTGAGTCCCAAAGCTTCGGCTATCTGTTTAAGCATAACCATGGTACTAGTGCCATAATCAATCATAGCATTGTGCAATAATTTCTTTCCTATAATGAGAGTCAAAAAGAAGGGTTGAGGCTTTAACTTATTCTTGTCCTTGGTAGGAGATTCCTTTGTATTTTTTGTAAGGACTTTAGCTGGCGGTATTTGATTAACCATCTCTGTACTGGCAAACGGATCTATTGGTGCTAGGTTGACCTCTTCTTGAAGTGCTTTCTATAATAGCATCTTTAGTTCTCGGATAGCTAGAAAGTCCCATAAAGACACATTAGCGGATGATTTCTTCAATTTCTCTACCACATTAAAAGGGGAAAAACTTAGAGGTTTTTGCTCCTTGGTTCTTGTTATAATAACTTCTTTCTGAGGTTGCGATGGTGACAGAATGGTTGAAGTATCAAGAATCTGATTAGAAACACCTTTGAGTTGCGGGCTGGCTAGATGCAAAACAATTGACTCACCAGTGAATCTCCTCTTTGAGTGTTTGTTATAATCAGACTGTACTTGCGGTGTTTTGGATATGAAAGCATCATTAGAAAATACTGTTTCTTCTTCCTCCATCTAGGAGAAGAGTGCATGATCATGAGCAATATCAGATTCTTGTTCTAAAGACATCCCTTGTATTTGCACAGTAAGTACCGCACTCTCCATTTGTGGTGAGGCATATATATAACCTCCATGTTGTGTTGTCGTGCCTTGGCTACATTGCTCTGCCACTTTTTTGTTGTAAGTTGTCACACAGACAGTTCCGGGGCATATGCGCATTGCTATAGGGGAAGCACCATGGATTGATATCATCAATAAGGTTGTTTTTCCCTGTGGTTAACTCCCTACTCGAGCTTGGCGATGCGCTCGTTAGTGGAGTAGGTACCGACACCATTTGGTTTGTAGTTAGGACTGGTGGATTAGCACGAGGCATGTCCAGGTATTGATTCTGTTGGTAAGAAGACCGTCCGCCTTGATAGTTTTGATATGCAAGCTTCAGAGGAATTTCTTGGTTCCGCTTAAGAGTGGTTATATCATTTTCCATGGTTCACAACATCTCTTTGAGGTTGCTCATTTCATCCTTGGAAGAACCTGATGTAAAAGTCACATTTTGTGGGCTTTCCACATATGTGTACATTGACTAGGCAGTTGCAGGTGCGCTAGTTGATGCGACTTCTGCGTGAAGATTGATATTTCAAGAAATATCGGCATAATAGGTTGAGGAAGCAATTTTTCGCAATCTATTAAATGATTCTCGGCTTTGATAGCGATACCATAAGCATCTGGTAGAGTAGCTCCTCCCAAAGACTTGATCGTCATAGAAATGTTAGAATTGATGGACTTTAAAGATAAAATATAAATGCCAACTCAGGAGTCAGGCATATGGTAACAGGAATCCTCTACCAATTTGTGTGAAATCGGGTGTTAAAGTCCATCAAAGCCTCCTGGGGGGCTCATTTTATGACAGATAGTTGATAATACAATGAAGAACGATCTCCATCATTCAAGAACCTCTCATACAACAGATCTCCGAGCTCATTTGAGGTGCGAATTGAATTAGGTGTTAGTGTTTGGTACCAATCCAACACCTTGCCTTTGAAAGATGCAGCAAGAAGCCTTAGGGCTACATTTTGTGCTGTAATCCCGTGTAACAGACATACGTTTGCCACATCCTACAAATGTTCTGCTGGCATTCTTGAGTTGTCTCTGATAAAATTTAGTATAGCTTTCATGGTTGAAACTGGTATAGCACCCCAGATAGTAGGCGCTACCGGGGCTACTAGGGGACTTCTGATGTCCCATGCCATGTATTTTCTGTTGGTGGCTAACAACATGGTGAGAGGAAAAGGTGGCAGGGATGGAACAGTTACCGGCTGATTTGTGACTTGGACCGTCCCTAGGGGAGGTACTAGTAAACTGGGGTTGCCTATGGTTTGAGCTCTAGTTATAGGCTGATGGCTCATACACCCTTCTGAAACACAATTTCATTTAAGCTTGGTCCCACCAGACGTGCTAGAAAAAGGAACAAATTGTTGACACCAAAATTTGACGAGGTAATAGAGCCTTATGGGAAACTCAGTCTAAGGGGACCTTTTGCGCTAAACTGAGTAACCTCTGAATTTTTAGAGAAGTCGGCTTCTTCTATAATGGGGGTTGGAAAGGGAAAATGAAGCAAATATAATAAAATAAAGTCTAATCTAAGACGATTCACCAAGATTTAATGATGGGCACGATAAATCATAGATTTAAGGGCCTGAATGGTGTTGTAGTGTTCCAGAATATCAGAGACTTGAGATTATAGCATAAACAATTCATTCATTGACATAAAATATTATTGCATACATTTCTACTGCCGAGAAGAGTCCTTAGACATGATCTAGGTAAGCAAACTTGCATCCAACATATATTGAAATTCTCAAATAAAGTGTTAAGACAATAAAAAACATAATTCATAGTTTGATCAAATAGCATGAAAAAATAAAAAGGCCGAACAATTGGCACAGTCTGAGAGTTTTTGCAATCAAATAAAACAGTAACAAAGGCCTGGCGTTTTTTCTAAAACCAATGATTTCCTTCCAAATTCTGAACCCATTTCTCATAACAGAGAAAGTATATATAGCAAGAAAACTCCCACTGCCTCAGAGAGCAGCAACATAAAATATTTTGCAATCCCCAACAATGATGAAAGAATCAGAATATTCGAAGGCCGTTACAACATAAACAATCCAGAACCAAGCATTGAGTCATCTAAGGCACAGGTGCATCCTCTGCAATGATGGCGATGGTCCCAGCCAGGCCTAATCATACAAGTGTCATCCCTTTGTGTGAATGATTATGACATGCAACAACCAATAGCATTGTTTGGTTCATCCAGTTCATCGCCCGCATATGAGATTCGATGGTTAGGCACGTTGCAACATTTCACTGCCTACATGAATTCCTCTCCTTTGCCGTTGAATACTTGCATTAATGTAATACGTGTCGAATGGGTCGAGTACTTCATCACCACAGAGAGAATGTTTACCAACTGGGCATAAAAGATGCGTGGCAGTATTTCACTACACGCAGTTGTTATTTCATCTTTGCGCTGAAAGATTTGCAAACGATTGACACATAGCAAGTGTACACTGCAGCTAGAAACTATGCAGCCCACCAGTACCTTTTAGGAACAAGGGCTTCATGGTAGCATTTCGTAGCCCTATGAGGCATCAAGGAAACAAGAACCAAAAGTATCCCGCAACCACAACACGTGGAAGCACAGCGGAGTTTCCTGGTATCTAAAGGGAATGTTGATACTTAAAGTTGCGAAGAGTAGACACTTGGAGCGATAGATCAAAACCTTGATAAAAGGCTGAACAGACTTGGCGATATACAGGCCAGCGCATAGAAAAATAAACCTGAAGGGAGCTAGTTAAATATTTATTAATAGTTACATCATCAAAAGTGTTGCTCGTAAGGTCAATGGGTGAGTGTTGGCATCTAGAGGAGCCATTCCCATACCTTATTTTCCTACTGACACTAGTAATAGAGCACACTGACTGCTTGCCTTTGTCATCTACCAGTTGAGCAACAACATCCTGGAATTGCAACCTTCTACTGCATCTAGTGGGCACAAGCCTGGGCCTCTCAACCAAAGCGCCTTCCTGAATAGCAGAACTGAGGTTTTGTGAGCTCAAACAAATAGACCTCCTTACTGACTTACTCATTTTCTCTTCTCAGACAAGCACTCAAACTAGATTAGACTCAGCCCACAAAGTGCTCTAATTGCTACAAGAATGACACTATTAGCAGTTAATTCCTCTTGTATTTATTGTGCGAGGTAATGGCAACCTTCATCAATGCTTAGTAAAAATGCATGTGCAAACATGACAATTTGGCGGCGTATGTACTGTCACCGTTTAACTAGAGCTGCATGAGAATCCAAAGATCACCCTTCATGATTTCCAACAACAACATCTTCACACAGATTGAGATCGACGTGACTACACAAGCAAGGAATAATTCATTAATGCTTCACCAGTTGTACGATAAAACGACCACCATGTGCCATTTTCCAACTTTGAATACTGCTCGCTGATCTCTTAAAGAGTTGGAAGATCAAATGGTTTATCTTGGGCTAACTTGGTTTGACATCCAACGAAGCATCGTTCACCTTCCTCATGAACAATAACATTAATCCATCTCGAAAACCAACTACCATGTCGGTAGGTCCTATGCACTTTGCAAACTGAATGACTAGAGCTACGCATCACAATCTCATTGACCTCGTAGCTTTTAACCAACCTTCATCTTCCTCTTGTGAGCGACACCTTAGGTCTGTGAGTTGGTGGGGTAAGATCGAGATTTTCTTCCATATCTTCGAATCTAAAAAACCTACACATTGCACAGTTAGTATTTAATGAAAGGTTTTGGCTAAGCCGTCGGTGACATGACCACTGGGGTTAATGGCTTAGGCTTACGTCACCAAATTAAAATTAAAACCCAACTTTGATTTTAATTCTTTATTTCCTCCACAGGGTTTTATTTCCTAAGTCTCGGTTGGCCTCGTGTTTCATCTTTTAAAAAACAACTTATGTTGTTATTTGTCATCTGCCTAGTAATGCCCACTTCTCCTTTTAATGAATGTTTTATTTTTCAAGGGTTGATTTAGTGTTTTCGTTGATCTATTTCCTATAGATATCAATAGTGCCTGCCATCCCGTGATCAGGAATTGAAGGATCGTGAAATCATGAGCGGGCACCACGTATCCTATCTGGGGGATCAACTTTGTGTTATCTCTAACCAATTGCCATTTGATCTGAGCTGTTCCCCACCATCTCACGATGGTGCTTGGGTTGATTGTGAAATCATGGGTGGGCACCACGTGTCTCATCCAATGAAGCCTAAAGAGTAAAGGAAACACTAGCTGAGTTTAAATGTATTAAGGGGTGGATTACTAAAGTGTTATTGAGACGCATCTGTTCTAAATTGACAGATATGTTATAATCTTGCTGGAAAAGCTTCTCAAAGGTTAACGGCATGGCTGGTGACTATGTTAAAGGAATGAGATCATTGATGCTCAAGATCAATAGTTGCCCGCCATCGTGCGATCAGAAGTTTCAGGATTGCGATATTGTGGGAAACTACCACGTGGACTTCCTTCATAGTGTATGGTAAGGTGGGGCCCTTATCACCATGTTGGCAATTGTGTTAGCTTGTTTTGAAGGTGGTTGTCAATGATTTGATCAAGCTGAAGAATTGAAGGCTCAAGTTTAAATCTGCATCAAATATGGTTGGAGTCGTTTGTGCAACATGAAATTGAGCTTTAATGGCGGATGAGACACTTGCTAGCATAATTTGATCGACAATAAAATCAATTTTCCTGCTTGTTCTGTATCACAAAGCATTCAACTATTTCTCGGAGCAGTTTCAGAGCCAAAGGTAGAATTGCGAGTTTCTATAGCCAGAATTTGGGAGTTCTGCGAACAAAGCTGTGAGTTTATTTTCTGTGCCTCCTGGTCATTTTGCATTTGAATTTGGGAAAGGATTAGCTGGATGTGCTGTGAGATTGTTGATGAATGTGTTAGGGCTATAGTTTAATTATAGTTGTGAGAAATTGTAGTGTTTTATCCTGTAATGTTCTATCTCTAGTTAGTCCTAGCTATCTGAATTATAACGTTGTAAAGAAGCCCTAGTTTGTCCGAGATGGCACTACCCAAGCAACATTCTGGCCAGACTGAATATTTGAAACAAAACCTGTATGATGATTTCCTAGATCAATTTCCCTTGTCAACAAATGATAGGAGGAAGGGATTGGTCCTAATACAATGGAAAATCCTAGGGGAAGGTTTAATGTATAATTGCTCCAACATTGCCGATGCTAGGGTTCCCCTCACTGGCTTGGAATTGTTCAGATTGTGGTACAGACAGAGGAATTTGCCTCATCCTTTTTCAAATGGATGGATGTATGATATGGGGAAGCTGGTGGTACCAAATGTATTGCCTGATGTATACCTGCTTAGGATAGTGGCTACAAGATATGACCCTGTTACACGAATAATCAGGGACAATGATGGAAAGGTTCTATTGAGCATTAACAAAGAAGAGGTCCAACATATTTTTGACTTGAGTGAACCAAGCGAAGACTTGGTTCCTATCAACCTTGAGGAAATGAAGCAGGAGTATGCAAAGCTGAATTCTCTTTTTAGAGCAAGGTTGCTTCCACCTCATCTGGCTAGAGCAGGAGGTTCAAAATTTCATATCAGCCCCAATGACTAGGAACGTTTCAAATTAAATTGTTTTGTAAACCATTTTCTGGCCACTTTCTATTCTTTATGTCAGATTTTGGGTTTCAGTCTTGGTACAGTAATTCTCATTGCTTATATGTTCATGGGGGTGCAAATACAACACCCTAACTTCTCTGTGACCTATGACTTTGCTTCTTTCTTGGCTAAGAGGATGCATGAAGGGCTGTCAAACCTACAAAAAAATGATACCAACACTCAATTCTTTTGGTAGTATATGCTAATGCTTATGTTTTTGTTTAAGAATGTTGACTTTTTCTCTGAGAGGATGAAATTAAGGCAATCAATTGATGGAGAAAGATTGCCAATACAGATATGGGCTATAGATTTATCTTGTAATAAGGAAAGCACTAGTTATGTGCAATTTGATAATTGTTTTACTTCCAGATTAAGGGTTAGATTAATGGTGAATATACCTAGGATCCCTGAGGAATTACATGATTTCCTCAGGCCAAAGGAGAGGAAGCCAGAATTGAAGGTTTACCATAACTAGGGTGAAATTATCCCATGCCCAATCAACATTGTCTTGAGAGTATATGGTTTTCAAGGAGCCCCTCATATACTGCCATACAATGTGCAACCAAGAGTGGGATTTGCAGAAATTATGTGGCAGATAGGTTGTATTCATGAGGACAACCTCACTAGAAGGGGTAAGGGAACATTTTTCCCAGATTATACAGTGGTATCTGATTTTGTATTTTCAAAGGGAGGTTGGACGCATTTTGATAATTTCTTTAATGATTACCATTTGAGGTGTGGACCAAAGCGACAACATGATCCTGAGGGTTTCTTTTCTCTTTTTAGACAAAGAATAAAAGATGGAAAATTTGTGAATGAGTTTAATTTCCCTGAAGACTTTATTAGAAATGAATTTGATTTGAATAGAAAGGAGTTGAACAAGGATAAATGGATAGCTTATGGTAAGCTACTAGATGTTGTGCACAAAATGGATCTGAAATATGATCCACTATTGGAGTTCAGTCCCCACCATAAGAAAAAAAAATTCTAATGGGAAAATTCAAGGAAATTATGGGCACATTGAGGACAAAAAAAGTAAATTTAGAATTGAGTTTGGGTGTACAAGAGCAAGGTTTCAGACCAATTGAAACAAATCCAGCATACCAACCTACGGAAAAGTGGCCCATTTACAGGAGGAAAAAAGATAGTAGTAGTGATGAAGAAAAAGTGGATAGAAAAGGAAAATAGATTATGAAAGTGCCTCCACAACCAAGTCCATAATTCAAAGTTCTGGGGCAATCAAAATTATTGATTTAGAATCATCATCGAAAGACAATCCCTCATTACCACCATCTGAGCCAAGCCCTAAGAGGCAAATAATTGATCAACCACAGGAGGATCTGATGGATGAGATTATTGTTACTGATCAAGAAATGGAAGTTGGTATGCCTTCCCCTCCTAGGCCAACTGAATTAGTTTTATCTGATTTAGATATGAAAGGTAAAAGTGTACAATATTCAAGAATGGAGGCATGCAAGGAGTTTCTAGATGACAATACATTTGTAAAAACTTTTGTATTCTTGCAATTGGTATGTAGGATGAAGTTTGAAGAGTATCAAGATAAATGTAGGAAAAGAAGAGAACTAAGGCTTGACAGGTTGGACCAGGAGAATGATGAGGAGGTAAAAGTTGAATTAATGGAAGAATTCAAGAACATCACTCCTAAAGAAGGAAGAAAAGTGGTGAGTCAGGCTGGTGTATTAATTCTACCTAAATGGGACATTACAGATGCAATAGCCTTTAATACTATTATAAAGTCTCAAAATCCCTTTCAAGACTCTGAAGAAGAGGTCAAGTTTGCATTGCAAAACTCTGCTTTCAGTGAGGAATATGAAACTCTAGAAATTTGGGCTAAAAGGGAGGAAGTTGAAAGGAAGAGCTTAATGGAAAAATATAACCTTTTGATTGAGGAGTACAACAAGATGCAGCAGAAAAATGTTGAGTTGCAAACTGAAGTGGAGAGGTTTAGGTATAAGCAGATTGCGGATACATCAAGTGCTCCAGGAACTAGTACATTACCTTCCACACTAGGGTTAGTGCCTCCTGCTTCTCCAATTGTTTCCACAATAGGATCTCTCAGTCAGAATCCTATCCTCACCCTTTCTTTAGAGGAAGTTGAAGAAGAAACAGAGTGCTCTGTTGATCCTACAAAGAAGAAGCTCTTGTAAAATATTGATGAATTGCAGGCATCATTAAAGAAAATTGAGGGATCTCTCTTAAAACAAAAAGAAATTGTTACTACTATTTTGAGGAATTTAAATGAAAAGGCTGATAGAAAATTGCTATCTATACATTCTTTATATTCTTTGTTGTTAGCAGCAATAAAGATTATTGATAGGGATTAGGAAGTAGTGATACCAATAATTGAAAATTGGATCCCTAGGGCCAGTGATCTGGATATCATGTATAAGGCCTCAAGGTTTGATATAAATAATAGGCCCCAATCATTAAATCCTACTCATGTGTTATTAAAATTATTGCAAGGTTTTCAGACCTTACCAAATGACTTGAGTAGGAAGATTAGGGAGCTAGTGAAGAATTTCAATGATTGGGGTAACACATTGTTACCTAATATAATTGATGAGCAAGGGAAAATCAGGTCATTTCAACAATGGAAGGCTCAAGCAAGTGAGGCCATCAATGATCAAATAAATTCAATTTGTGATGAGTCAGACTATGATTTGTTGGTTAGCTATATGGAAAAAATTATTAGTACCAACTCATTTTTGGAATCTTTTGAAAGGGATGCAAATCAGGTAGTGGTAAAATACACACCTTATAATACCAAGGTGGATGAGTTAATTAATTTTAACTGGCCGACTGATGACGAGTGCCATAATTGGGTAACTAAATATTTGACTGAGGAGGAGTAAAAGGAGTGAACTACTAACAGGTGTTTTGTGTTGATGGCTTTCTCGGTGCAGTTTTCTTGTGGTTTTTTGAATCAACGTTCCTCAGTTGATATGATGAAAAAAAGTATTTTTCAAGGTGGTGGCTATTGTAACAAATTTTGGAATATCACCAGGTGCTCCAATTGACTAGTGATAGGTCCTTGTTTGCTCCTTCATTTTCTATAAGAAATATTTCAAGGCCAGAAGTACAGGTTAGCAAGTTAGATAATTTTTGTTGAGTCTAGGTGAAGTTGCAGAGCCAATTGTAAAGTCCGATGGTTTTAGAAAAATGCAATTTAGGTTTTGACTCATTCTATAACAGGTTTTGAGTTCATAGAGATTTAATGTTGTATAACAGTACTAGCATTTGAGTTGAAATGAAAATTTGAGCTCATGTCTCTCAATTGTACATGCATATCTAAACTTTGAATGAAATAACTAAGGGTTGTTTTATCCATCTCACTGTTGTGGTGTGTATGATTTTATTTTAGCTTTAATTCAAATAATTAATCAAAATGCTTGAATGGGATTATAGGCGGATATGTGTTGTATAAGGATTTGATAAGTAGTCCTGGGTTAGAATGCATACTGATCAAATTGTAATGCAATATTGTCAGGGATCTTTTATGTGATGTATTAAATTTGTTATAAACCTCTAGATGCTTATGAATTTGACTCCTGCAATGGATATATGGCACTGATCTAAGTTGTAATTATTAGTGTAGTTCAACATTTGTTTGTCTTTGACTAGAGCTTGCTACAAATTGCAAATCATTGACTATCTTATACAATGGATTATGTTTAGTTATCTTACGCTCCAGATGGTTGATATTGTCTATGAAAAACCAATTCTAGTTGATATTATCTTATCATGTTGAGCTATTAAGTGAGATCATCTGCTATTGTTAATGTTGTTTATAATAATGGTGCAGAGGTTGTAAACACATTAAGGGATCACCCTCCCAGGTCTTGCAGAGCCCGAAGTGTAGGAGGCTTTTAAAGTCCTCATCAGTTGGTCTAGGTCCTTCGAGCTACCTTCGATTGGAATTGGAAATTCCATAGGTAGATTAGAAGACAAACCTGGTTACATTGTAAAAAGAACCAACATACACGTCAACCACTGAACAACCACCTCTACAACTGACTTTTTAATCTTTTATGATCACAGGAAACATAAAACACACTAATTTCAAGGTTGTTAACATCAGTATTGAAATATTTTAATTTTTTGACCTTTCAAATATTAAAAAGTACATCATTAAATTAATTATGTAATGTCATAAAAATTAAAAACATCATGAATTAATTATGTAACCAAATGATAATTCACATATAATTCTATCAAGAAATTAATATCAAATAGATAATATAATTGTATAACTTATACATTTCAATGTCATTGATCTTCTTCTTCATCCAACTCTTTGTCTATATCATCCGATCCAGATTCGACATTGTAAGGATTGGTCATCTCATCATCATCATCAATATCAATTTTGATAATGTCATCATCCACACAGATATCATCTTCATGAACATTAACTCCTACATCATCATGATCTAGTTCTTCCTCTTCGACATATTTGTCAGGGACATCAACTAACTATTGATCTTGATCATCATCTACATCATCTTCTAGTTCTTCGGTATCTTCTTCATCCACCACATTATACTTTACTGGCCTTCCTTTTGGATCATATCTAACAAAAAATGACCAACCCGGTTTACCTGGAACCTCTGAGTAAAATACCTTGTCACATTGGCTTGGAAGAACATAGGGCTCATTTCTAGCTCGCTCGATCAACCTTGTATTAACCATGGTAAATCCATTATCATGTTCAATAATAGTTCTCTCAGGATCATTTTCATTCAATCGTAGCCTGTACCATAGGACGACAAACATAATTTATCTGAAGGACTTAAAGTCACACTCAAGTATATCATCCAAAATCCCATAGTATCAATTTTTTGAGACTTCTAGATGTATGTCGCTTTTAGATGAAGCATTAGTCACCTGAAAGACTGTAGTTATACCAGAATGACAAGTTTCTTCATGTCATCCAACATTTTGATTCAAAATTTATGACCATTGCACCACATAGCCTTGTGGTGTTTCACCTGCAATATGTCAAACATGTAAAAATTATTGCAATATCGTCAGTTGATAAACATATTTATTCTTGGCTAAATGTATGCAAAGAAAACAATCTCAACATATATATACATCAATATACTTGAAAATAATTAAATAATATGGGTGATTAATATATTTATACGTACCTGTTTATCTCTTAAAACATATGATAAATCAATTTCCCTTTGTGTAACATTGGAATCTCCATTACGGTGAGCTTTTTTAACCAATGAAGCCACACCTTCCCATGTTAATGCGCGACTAGATTGTTGACATCATTCAATCCATACCGTCATCCAATCAAGATTGTTGGCGATGTACAAATGTAGTGCATCCCACTCTTGAGCAATTGTATCAAAAAAAAATGAAATTCACAAATGACATATAATTAGTTAAATACCACTGTGATAGGGGGAATATAATCGTTAAAAGGTGAACAACAAACTAAAGAGAGTGCAAATAACAACTAAAAACACCCTACACTTCAAGATTGGGCAAATGATGAACTCAACAACATAAAAATGGAACCTTTTACCTTGTAGAGTTGTTCTTTGGTTGGCCCTTCGATTGTAGATGAGATGTATGCTCCTTGATGGCAAGTAGATGCAAAATGTGAAGTGTGAGATGAAAGATAGTTGGATAAAATGGATGCAAATGGCTAAGTGTAGATTGAGAAACAAAATTGTAAGAGTTTGGCTAACAAAATGATCTCTCCCAAATGAGAGAAAAGAGGGGGTATTTATAGAGATTTTGAGAATTCCAAGAAGAAATAGACAGTTGAGATTGATCCCAACATGGCCAAGATGTAGGGCTATGGTGAATTGAGAACTCACAAGCCCTCACATCTTGACATGTGGCAAGGGGAGAGGCTTAAGAAAGATGAGGTGGACATGAGGTGGCCAAAAGGTACATGAGGTGGAGGGAGGACAAGTACCTTCCAAGTACTTTGATGTGACCTTTCAATGATCACATTGGGAGAGGGAAAGCTTTGAGAGAATAAAAGTGAATTAAAAATTCACAATGATTGGAAGAATCTAGTGGATAAGACAAGGTTCCCAAAAGGTGAGAATTTGTCACATGTGACTTGATGTGACAAGTCAAAGATTCTAGAAGATAATGGGAAAAGGGGATTCTAGGAGGAATAAAAGTGAATTAAAAATTCACATGGGGAAGAGAGGAGCTTAAGGTGAATAAAAAGGAATTAAAAATTCCTTGGGGGATGGGGAGAGTTGACCAAGGTACTAATTATGTTTTACTAATCAGTAATTAGATGATAATTAGGGGTTAATAAGGATTAAAAGCCAACTTGCAAAAGTTGGAGGATATGACACATCCTAATCAAGGATTAGGCATGTGCACATCCTTAATGAAGAGATTAAGAGATGGATTAGGATTAGATGAAAAAGACATGTGAGGAATTAAATAAATGTAATATTTATTTAATTCATTTGATGAAAAGAGGATTAAGGAGAGTAAGGTATTTAATTATTAATTAAATACCTTAGGGATTTGGCAGAATTAAAGATATTAATTAAATAATAATAATATTACTTAATTAACTCAAATAAGAGGATGTTTAGATGAAAAGTGATAAATTTGGATAAATTAAGTGTCCAAATTTGGATGTCTACAACCACATTAGGGTAAGTGCACCAAGATGGTTCCCAAAAAGGGGGCTTAAGTGGCCACTTTTTCCTAAAATCAGGAAATGCTGACCTTGGACGTGAAATTGAGGATAACTACACTCAAAATTTTGAGATGGAACAAAAACAAGGATCGAAGTGCTACGAGTCTACTTTATAAACTACTAATTTATTTTGAAAATGGTTGAGATTAAGGGGTTCAAAAGAGGGATGTACACAAATTGATTTTTTTTTGTCAGAAAAACATAACATAGCAACTCTTGTATGACCTGAGCACGGTGAACTTTTTTTAGTATTTTTAAAATCACTACAGTCAGAAGTTAGCTAACAACATTTAGTTGATGCACAATTTTTTTGATAATTTTTTAATGAATATTTGATTTTTTACTAATTTTCTAAGTAGACACTTCCTGAAAAGTAGAATTTTGGTTGTGCTCCCTACAAATTTTTGAAAATAATTGATTTTTTTTCCTTTTTTTTTTAAATTTTTAGAATGGAGTCTAGTTTCTAAAAATTTAATTTATTTGAAATTTTGATGAATGGTTAATTTATAACAAAAAAAACACCAAACACTACTTTTTAGCAAAAAACAGACATACAAACAAAAAAAATTATGGATGAAAGGCTTAACATTGTCAAAAAGTGAAAAAAATTACATCGTTAGATACCTAAGAGAGAACCTAACATTACCCATGTGTTTGATTTTGTCGATATTGAACTATATGCAATCTTGATGGTGAGCACAGACTTGATTATGTGAAAAATTGTAGAATTTGCAAAAGCACGTCTCTGGCCTTGTTGGGAATGCCCTCCAAGCCTTTGGGTTGGTATCCCAAGGCAAATAATTTCAATTTTTTCTTTGTTTTTAACGCGAAATAATGCGAGCGCATTATAACGCGAACACGTTTTCTAAATTTTTTTTCAAAAATGAACAAAAAAATTGGTACCCAACTTCATGTACCCACCCATTATACGACCTTAATTTATAATTGATGTATATTGAAGATTAAAAATTAAATAAGTACAATATACATAAAAACCATATGTAAAATATATTCCAATTAATCTCCATGACCATCTTATAATTACCTCACTTTCCTCAATCTATCTTTCCCCATCAGGTACTCCCCTTCAAATTTATTAATGGAGTTGGGATCCCAAATGCAATCTACATGGATCTTTGTTGCAAACTTAGGAAGATATTCAGTAATGTACACCATAGTCTGATATACCATATATCCCTCCACTATAGAACCCTCAAGATGTACTCATTGTCTAAACAAAGCCTTAAAAAATTTCAAGTGCCTCTCAACCATGGACCACATTGACCTTGTGTGTACAAGTCCACACAATTCAATTTCCTCAACTTGGTGTATGAGGTAGTGTTCTTATGCATTGAAAAATGTTGAAGGTAGACACTTTTTTATTTCACACATTAGATGAGGAATTTTTCTCTTCCAATAATTTATATCTTCTTTATGGATTTCTTTAGATGACAACCATCTACAAGTGATTCAAGGTGCAATATATTAATGAGATTTAACAAAAACATATAATATATTACATAACAAGTAAAACAAATAGAAATTATAAGATGTATACAACGAATTGAACAAATCATGCTACTTACCTCATGTATTTTCCATTATCACATATAACCAAGCTTGACATTGTTGTCAAAGTTGTTTGGGAGAGAGAGGTAGAACGTACTGCAACAATTATAAAATGATCTTTTCATTATTTTTCCAAAAGTAGTAAACACAATACACTGAAAAGTACATGCATTATACAAGTGTATATAATATACCAAAATAATTACTTTAATGAAGGTATATCAATCATGCATTTTCATCCCTGGCCCAAATTCACCTTCCTTTGTTATTATATTGTTTATGTTCAAAACAAATCTTGTGGGAAATCAAATTTTTCGTATGATTTCTTTTATAGCATTGCTTTGTTGCTCTGTTAATAACGAAGGAAGGGAACTTATATTAATTTGGTCTTCATTGCTATTTAATTAAATGAAATTTTTCATTGCATGATTGGCTTCCTGAATGTGACTACAAATTTTGATAATTTTTTCTTTGTCATGCCTTCCATCTAATATTTTCATAACGTTTTTGTTATATTCTTTCTGATATGCATTGTATCAAATAAATGCACAATTTGTAGCTTCTCATAGTAGAGCAACCTACTAAAATGTCTAGGATAACTTTTTAGTCCCTGTGGAAGCTGACCATTAATGCCTTGATGACCTTCATGAAGCATATAAGTTAAAAAATTTAACAACGACAATCATTGTCAATTACAACATGAGTAAACACAACACAATATAAAAATATAAATTCAAAACATATCATATATGATAGATAAACAATTCGATCTGATGTATAAATTTGACGATTAATTCTATTATATTCCAACTTCCATAGGCAAGGTGTCATTCTTCGTGGTTTTGATTTAGTCTCCTCTTTCCCATTGAAAAGATGTTTTTAGTAGTTCGATACTTATGATTTCTATGGAGGAACTACCTATACTCATCAAATACCTGATTTCTTAAACTTGTTGAACGACGAGATTTCATCTTTGGATCACAAATTGGACATGAAATTTTTTTCCTTTGTTTGAAGACCTACAAGATGATACATAAATTGGATTAAATATGTCAATTTTCTTAATTATATATAATGAATAGATTATTTTAAAAACATGCATGATATCTACTTCATCAAATTAAATATTGTTAAAGTGCAGTCAAATGTTATAACATACCACAAAAATGTGTTAGCCCTGGGGCATCATGAATTGTCCATGCAAGCATTGCATGGAATTGAAATTGTTTTTATCCTATTGGTCTAGAGACGTTACACATAGTGACGCCATTCCATAACTTTAGTAACTCGTCGATAAGAGGCTCGATATATACATTCAGATCTTTAACTTGGTACTTACCTAGTTGAATGAACATAAACATTACATAATTATTATAACCATTTTACTGTAATATATATAAATTAATGTACATGACTATTGAATGAAAAAAACATAAGTCATTATGCAACAAATAAGACAAATGAGATGCTACTACATTAAAGAAAATTGAGGTAAACAAATACCTAGAACAATCATTGACAACATTATGTGCTCCCTCTTTATTGACATCCATGGAGGAATGTTATTGTTGATAACAAAAACAGGCCACACTGAGTAAATAGATCTCAGCTCTCCAAATGGATTGACACCGTTCACTCCCAATGAAAGCCTGAGATTATGAGGTTCTTCTTTAAAGTGTGGCCATTTTTCCTCCATGTCCCTAAATGCAGAACTATCTACAGGAATTCATAGAATACCATCTCCACTTCTATTCCATGCATGGTAATCCATAAATTGCGCTAATATTTTTCACTTAAATAATCTTTGCATACGTGGAATAATGGGAATATAACAAATAACCTTGTGAGGCACCTTTTTTGTTAGTTGATTTGTTCAATATCTACTGATATGATATTTCGGACATTCTGTTGCAAATTCCTGTTCCTATTGTTTATGATATATAATATGATCATTGGGACATGCATCTATTGTTTGATACTCCATTTTGATATCTTTCATAATGGCACATAAATCTCAGTATGAGCGAAGTATTTAATATTTGATGGTGGTAACAAAAATTCACCAATCAATCTAAAACAAAAAATAATTTGTTCATATAAAGAATATTAATGGTACATATTTCATCCTTTATTTACTAGTGATGAACTAACAACAATTAAAATAGATAAAAAAGATGACACATATGGCATACCTTAATATCTGTGAGATTGCTATGTTTGATAAACCATTCATAACCTTCAAGTTCAACAACAACAATATAGCAGAGAGAAGAGTTGTTTGTGAGCCTTCATAAAGGGGCTTGTATTCCTTCTCAAGTACAGGTAAATCATGAACATCATCAAAGTCATCTTGATCATCATGATCAGCTCTCCCACTAAATGTGTCATGGATCAATGTATTCGTACCATCATCTTCAACTGTGTTTTTTGGTGCATGATGATCTTCTTCCATAGGATCATTAACTTCATCTTCGATATTCATAGCTCCATGTTCGTCCGCTTGCAAAACCACATTCTCCAAGCCCTAATAATCCATATCATCTGCCTTAGGGTTCCCCACCTTTATAAAAATGATAGACACAAATAAACCATGATTATGATCAAGTGATTGTATATATATTTAATGTTAAAACGATATAAATATTTACAAATTCAATCAATATAAACACATATAATGAACAACTTACCAATGGGTGATAATCATGCCCCCCTTCAACGTGACCATGCTACTTACAATGTTTCTTAGCTGTTATAATTAAAATGCATCTCGTCTTTAAGCCCTTGCAATTATTGCAAGGACAATAAAATTTCCTATCACCTTTTCTTTTCAATCTAGCCCACAATCTATCAAGTGTCTCTTCATTTTGTTCTAGACTAATATTATATGACATGATTTTTCTTTACCAAGCTTGACTATTTACATCTTCAAAAAATATCAAACTCACACTCCAATAATTTATATTCATAGAGAGGTAACATAATCTAATAATTCTGATATTTTACACCAAAAAAATTTGGCAGGCAACCACCTTTGCAAAAGAGAAGATAGTATGAAGTTAATGACCCCAAAAAACACTTTAAAATGCTAATTCCAAAACTTATTAAATTTTTATTTTACTATGATTTCCAACCGTTAAGACTCCTAAAATTAGAATATTGAACTTGATCGCAAACTTCCTACAATGATGGAGGTAGCGGGCTAGTAAGAGCAAGTGACCCATTCCTAAGGAGTAACAAGTCGGAATCATCATTGCTAATGTCAATACAATTTTATCTTTTTAGTTAAAGATGCAATGTGTCACTTCTTATAACGAGCTTATCCTTAGGGAACTCAACGTTGAGGGAGCCCTAATAAAAAACAACAGAAGCATTGGTAAGAGCATGATTAGGGTACAAACCCTAGGCCTTCGTAGAAACATAAACAATAACTATAGCGGATTAGTGAGGTTGCAATACCAGAAAGATTGAGACATTGTAGGTAATAACAAAATATTGCAATCTAAAGATTGTAGCCAATAACAAGCACACTATGTAGCTTAGTGACATTTGTAAATGCAATCTACTGGTAAGAAGAATGACAGTAACTTGAGATGTGACAGTTTAAAAGAGGTTGAACAGTGACACGATAATAAAGCTCAAACCTTGCATAGTAAAGTGGAGATTTTAACAGTGAGTTTCCTTACCCCCTTGTTGACCTTAGGGTTTTTCAAATGCTTTTGGTAGTGTTAGACAAGGAAAATGCAATCAGGGAATGACTGTCCAAATGAAGTAACAGTGGTAATCATAGGTTGAATGTTTCTTCTTAGCCATTAATGTATAATGGAGGTAGTCGATTGCATCTTTGAGCAGTGTTTTGAGACTCATCAAAGATGGGAGAATAGTGAATAATACCTTATGGACTGTGAAGTAGTGTCAATAAGGTTGAAGGATCTTAAGAACTACAATACCATGAAATAATGAGTCCCCTGTAGTAAGTAGGCAGTCTACAGGGCATAGTTTTATTTTATAGAAGGATGCTCATGAAATGAATCTTCAAGTGATAGTGAGTGAGCTATTTGAGATTGCAGCTGAGGGTGCAATACCCAGTCTTAAAGGAAGTTAGTAAAGTAGTAAATATGCAAGAAAATCAAATCGTACACAACAAACAATTCACAATGTTATCTTGCATAATGTCTTGAGTTTGAAAACAAAATTCTCATTGTATCTTCATGATGAAAGTGGTGACCTTAATGGTCAATCATTGACAACGATGATTTTAAAATATGTTATTGTGCTTATGGAGACAACATTTTAAGCAAGGCAGTGAGTGGTGGTTTGGAACAATGGCAGGTATGAAGGACTTACTTTATATGCATACTATGCAGTCTAGCTTAAGACACCGTTCTTAGAAGAGATTGAAGGTGGATTATGAAACTCAAGGGTTACCATAAAAAAAAATTAAAGCAAAGACTGAGATCCATTTAAAAGCCACAGTCATGAAGATATTAAAGATGTCACATGCAAAACCCTAGTAGCTGGAGTAATGAATACAGTGCCAAAGAGGATAGTGTGTTGGGGAAGATTTAGGAGATCTCCACATTATCTAATTACAGTGAAATATATCATTTATTTATTTATTTAAATAAAATAAATCATTCTAAACCCTATATAGGATACATTGATACTTCAAAAACCTCTGAAGGAATTTGAGATTATGCAAATATATGTCAAGTAACATTCATAAGGTTTAGAAAATATTGATCACTCTCTAGAATAACCATTAAACATGGGTTGTGCTTGAATGCACTACATAATTGATATAACACAACCACTCTACATATCAACCAGAGTTATAGGTTCTTTATTGCAGCAAGAGGTAATCACTCTTCAATCATGCTATAATTACATCCTAACATGTTAAACTTGACACAACCTGAATGCACCCAATGATGATTGATACCTACATTATACAACCTGAATTAACTACATTATATGAGTGCCTCCATTTCTATCACAACATAGCCACATTAAACTTGGGTCACACATGAATGCATCATGTATTTGTTATAGCACAACTGTGCCACATGACCAATAGAGTTATTGATCACATAATTACATTTACAAGAATTTGTTCCTTGGTTGTGATCTTATGGTGATTCCACACAACAAAATCTGGACATGAAATTCTCAAAAACCTAAACCTCTAAAAATGAAATCTGATGAGATGTTGCTTTAAAATATTATTTTCAAACCTAGAACTACAAATCTGACTTCACAACTGAATTCTACAAAAAGATAATGACTACCCTCAACCTGGTGATATCTTCTTGAATTTTTTTTATTTTTCCCATGAAAATTATCCTTAGTTCTCCACAAACTATCTCAAGTAGAGCAAAACACTATCACAATAAATCAGGCGTGAACTCACTTTTCTTTATGCCAGCCACAATTTGATTTTTTTCTATTTTTCATGTTTGTCAAAAATTCAACAAAAATGATAGCTAACATTTCGACGAACCCTAGGTTCATCAAAATTTTGATGAACGTCGGGGATAAAATTTAAAAAAAATAAAAATTACACATCAAATTTTACAAGCATCTGACAATACATCAAATTATACATATTTGGTCGGACAGTTTTGTCAGATTTTGCAGTTAAATGAGTTAGTGTAGGAGATAGTAAAAGAGCTTCCTAGGAAAAACCTACAACCTCTAGACATAGGAAAAAAAAATACGAAACTATACAAGTACAATACTAAAAAAATGGTTACAATGCTTCCAGATAACAATGACCAACTACACAATACAACAAACTGACTGACAGTTGTCATAGGAGGAGTGTCATCACAAAGTTGCATGGGTTACCCTAGCGAATCTTCCTAGGCTCCGACCCCCATCTTGGGTTACCTTGGTGACCTCTTACAAAACCCGGCCCCACATGCAATCTAATGCGGAATCGATAATCTCTCATCGAGACAAGATACCGATCTTGCCATTCCAGGCCTTCTCGTCTCATCCCAAGTCTTTACTAGCCCTTGAGTCCATGAGTGACACTTTAAATAAGTATTTAAAAACTACCATTTTCCCCTAACATATTTATTAAGTTATCATTGATTAATCTAACTCTTCATGAGTTACCCAGACACCACTTTGTGTGTCAGCCCCCACGAAAATCCACTCCCCTATTAACAACCTAAGGAACAAATCCCACTAACATTGGGTAAAGCAGGTGCACATAACCAATTACAATTACCAACACAACAATAATTATATGACACAACCTGTTCACATAACCAGGTCCAAATAAAACAAATCTTGTGCACCACCCAAGTTAAACAATAACAAATCACACAAGACACAACATCATCTCAAGAGAACACATCTGAAATTCTTACATAAACAAATAACTCAACTTTCCCAATAACAAGAATGAGAGATAACCTGACTAAAAAGAAATTTTGGAAAATTAATAACCTAACTTTAGGATTTCCTAAATCCAAGTAAAGGAATAACATAGTGCATGTAATCAATCAAAATAAAAGAAACTAAGACTCAAAGTTTAACTTCAGTTTTCTCAATTTCATAATAATAAATAAATCAAATTTTCAAATAAACTCTTTTATCATAACTTGCGTGCATTAAAAAAAGCAACATATTAATCTTTTAAATAAAAATACATTTAATCATAAATTAATTCTCATTTCCTATGTTTAAATATATTTTTACCTAATCATTTAAACATAATACATAATTTGCTAATTAAATATGCAAATAAATATATATTATATATTAAAAAAATAATATATAATATATATATATATATTAAAAAATTATAAAACATATAAATATATATATATAAATATAATTTACATTATAAGAAAAACATTTTAAAGTCAATATATATGCCCAAGTAGGGGACGCAGGGTCAAACCCTACTGCTGGGTGGGCTACCACGTAGCCTCCCCCTATGGGGGTCGCTGCCTGTGGGGGCAGCGCTGGACACTACCTCCACAACCAATGCCTCCCATAATGGGGCGGCTATGGGGGTAGCTCCCCTAGCATCCAAAATTTTTTTAACATTAATTTTTTTTTTAAAGAAAAATCCCCAGTTTCAACAATTTCACCAGAAATCACAAATCAAAACCCGTAATATAAAAGATAATAATATATATATATATATATATATATATATATATATATATATATATATATATATATATATATATATATATATATATATATATATATATATATAACTATTTCCGAACAATAGTCCAATTGGACAAAATTTCCTCTCTTTTTTACAGAAAGAATTACAAAAACAAAATGTCAAAGCACAAATTCTATAAATTTCAAATTTTGTAAATTTCAAATTTTGTAAATTTCTAAATTGTATTGGAAAAATAAACTTAAATCCAAACACAAAAATTTATATGTTTTTCCTTTTGTTTCCTCTTCCAATTTTTCTATTGTAAAGAAAATGATTTTCTACAGAGGATCTAAAATTTTCTATAAGTTTCTACAAAAATTTCTAAAAATTTGTAATGTCTGTCTTGCAAACCCCAAAGGACAAACATTGCAAACATTTTTTTTTTAATAATACAAAGTAAACATGCAACTAAACATTTAAACACATTTACATTGCACATTAACATCATAACATCAAGTCCTCTGGGGCACATGAGGTCACATCGCATAACAAACTCATAACGAAAAGATAAAAGATAACACTAAATAACTTATCTAAATTTATATTCATCATAACATTACAATAACCATTTATAGAAGTACATCCATGTAACCATAAGCAAAAGAATAATACATCATGTGATACAACTATAATGAATCTCATACAATAATGTTTACAAAGGCTCATATACAATACATCGTCTTTTATACATTACATGATCAATAATAAATACAATGGAATCTCCCATACATGTAGGATAAATACATAGTACAAAATAATGTCTGAATTACAAAATGAACAACTAGTACAAGCTACAACTAAAGAATGCTGAGAAGAATGAACATTGATGGGGAACCCAACGGGTGCGGAGCACGTTCCACCTGACCACATGGGTTATAAATAACCCACCCCCTGTGCTCAGAGGTGACAAGGAAGTAATCACGACCATGAATTCCACAAGACTAACTCAATAAAGAATAACATGGTACAATAATTCCAAATACATCATTAAGGATTACAAAGGACATAAACGACAACATCCATTAATCAACGTAATAAACACAAAGCCATAAATCTCATCACAACAAGCAAGGAAATAACCATTAACCAAGTAACCAAAGAAGCAAACATAAGACATATCCAAATGAATCTGAAACAACAATCAGAATACAATTCTAGAGGCAACCAAGAACAAGGCATAAGGGCATCTACTAGAGAGTGTCATCGCATAGCCTACATGGGTTATCTTGGCCCTTCCTCCAACTTAAGGTGCGAACCCCCATCTATGGTTATCCTGGCTCTTCCTCCTACTTGAGGCGCTGGCCCCATAGGGTAGCTCATGTAGAGCCATTAACCTCTCATGAGGATGAGGTTACTACTTTTCCGACCATGGCCTTCTCAGTCTACCATTAGTATGTGATATCCCTAATGCATAGATGAGGTATCCAAGTTTATCTTATGTGTTTTACTACCCATCCCCCTAAGTTCTATTATTAGGTTTTCACCTGTTAATCTACTCTTACGTGGGTTATCCTGAGCTCTTCCTCCTTTTGGGGTGCCGACCCCCATGAAGAGCCACTCTCCTTGAGACCCCAACATAACAAAATCATGCAAGGGTTGTACCATAGGAACAAAGCATATATCACAACCAAAGACATACGAGACATTACCCATCTTGCTATAAGGCATAATCAAAATCTCAACAAACTCGTACAACCCTTTCAAAATAATAATACTAATAATTTACAACATCAAGAGCACAAGAAACCAGGATAAACATCCAAAGATACAACACGCCTCTGGAAACTAAGATTTACAACAACCCTAAGTAGGTTCCAAAAGAAACTAGGGTTCCCACATCATAAAATCCAAAACAAAGACCCAAGGAAATAAAGGAGTCAAGCTGATGTAGAATATCGAAGAACATAATAATTTTACACAAAGATAGGCAATTCGTTTTATTCCATTGCTACATCTTTTATTTCCAAAATAAGGTTTCAAAATAAAATTTCCATAATAGCCAATTTCACCTTTTTCTAATAACCATACAACCATACGACATAAAATAATACATCGTTATATTTATTATAAATAAATATATATAAAAATTGAATTCAACTTTATTCTAATTATCCTAAACTATGAATATAATCATGCTGATGCAAATATAATCTTTAGTTTTTTTTTTTAAATATATATATATTTATACATATATATATGTATATATATATATAAATATACATATAAAAAAAATTTAAAAATAAATATAAATATATATATATATAATACAATAAAAATAAAACAACGCCAACTATAATAGGCGCCGCTACGGGCTACGCAGAAGCCCATACGGCTATTGTACATAGTAGTCTGTATGGACTGTTGTGGGAAATCCGCAGCCCCCAGGGAAGGGGGGTACGGCTAACCCTCAATAAAATATAAATTTCCCAAAGCAAAAAAAATTAACACTGACAGTCCTATCGGGCCAGAATCCGAACTTCGAAATTCAATCAATTTTGATATGTAAAAAAAATAGTTATATATATATATAGGGATGTGTGTATATATATATATATATAACAAAACTCTTTTGTAAGAAACTGGCAATAATTTAAATGCATATATATCATATATATATATCCTTCAAAGTTAGATATATATATATATATATATATATATATATATATATATATATATATATATCATATATATATATATATATATATATCCTTCAAAGTTAGATATATATATATATATATCAAAGAAAACTCATTTGTTTTAGAAGGAATGAAATTTTATTCTTTCATATCAAGTCATAGACAAACTGGGCATTTTCATAAGATGAAAATTGTTCTCCGTTATTTCCTAAAATTTTTTTTCTAAAACTTCATATAGTTAATTTTTCTCACAAAAATCATATTTATCTATTTTTATTTTTCTTTGAATCAGAAAATTGAAGAAACAAGAAAATGGAACCTGGAGTCCTGCGCTATTGTAAATTTGATGAAGCTTTGCTTGATCTAGATAGCCTTTCGAAGAGCTCTCGTTCCTGCCTTCAACTTCTTCACCTGATTCCCTTGCTCAATATTCCAATCTACTATTCAATTCTGAAGAACCTCCCCAATACAATGAAAGATAGTGAAATAATTTCCCAAAAGACCCCAGAAGATCCAAAATTTCAGAACTATTATTTCTGTGCAACTTCTATCAAAAAATTTCCCGTGAATGAAAACTCACAATTTTGCAATTAAATAAAAATATATTTCTTCTTTTTTCTGAAAGCTCTAAAATCCAAATTAAAAGAAATTTACTAATTTTAATTCTAGCTTTTCAGCCAAACTCAACACTCATTGGTCCTTTTTATCTTTTCTTTTCTTTTTATTGATTTTTTCCCATTTAACAATACTTTTTGTTTTAATTTTGATTTTGCAAGCTTTACTTGCAATTCACACAATTTCATTTATTTAAATAATTTATTTCATAATTATCCTCAACATGCTAATTTAGTTAAATTAACAAAATACTAATCTTAAATAATTTAATTAACACTTTAAATAAATCACATGACTTTAAAAGTAAAACTTTTATATTTTAATTCAAATTTATTCCAACACTATTATAAAAATTTATTAACATCATCAATTAAATAAATCACAATATACAAAACACCAACGTAAAATAAATACGAACAATACACTCACACAAACCACTATAATAAATTGCAAAAATAACAAAACAAGGACGCACCATACAACTCAAATAGGAGGGTTTGACAACCATGGGATGGGGTGACTTCCTTATCATCTCTGTTTCAACATCATGCCCGTTGGGTAATTTGATGCTCGCCTTGTCCTACTGAAGTAGGTGGAATTGAGACTCTGTACCTGCAATCCCTGCATACAAACAAGATCATGTACATATATATATATAATCAAAGCATTACGTTGTGAGAAGGAATTGCAGCATAGCAAGGAACTTGTAAATAAGTGGTGCTACAGTATCCTCTCACCACGTCTATTCTAACAATTATAATATCAATTATGAAATAACATTTCTAACTAACTAATCACATCATAAAATAAATTACTAAATCACTGCATCACAATGTATTACTGAAATCAAAATTAACATCACCAAACCATAATTTCATATCAAATAACCATGTCCTCAAATGAAGTAGCATAATCACCAAACAATCTAACTATCCAATCCACCAAACCAAACAATAAACTGTGCTACCACAATCTCAAAGTATCAAACAAAGCATAGGAAAATAATAAGTCCCAACAGCAAACATGAGGGGTATTACATCCTCCCCCCATGAATCCGGCTTACTCCTGGAAGCCAGTAAACAAGTAAGGGTAGGATTCCCTGATATGGGAGGCATCCTCCCATGTCACTAAAGTCTCATCATTGGGGTCCCATTGGACCCACACCTGCTCAATATCCCTACCTCTGAGAGTGATTCTCCTATGCTGCAGCACAACCATGGGCTCTAGAGCTAGCTTCCCGTCCTCGACCTGTAAAGCATTCCAATCAAGTATGTGAGTAACATCAGGAAAATATGGTCTAAGGACTGAAACATGAAAAACATCATGAATCCGCGATAGACTTGGTGGCAAGGCCAGGTGGTAGGCAACAAGACCAATATGTTCTAACACCTCAAATGACCCTACAAAGCAGGGCACATGCTTAGAACCCTTTCCATAACAAATAGGGCTCTTCCAAGGATGAACAAGAAGAAACACTCGATCTCCAACTGCAAATTGTCGATCAACTCTATGGGCATCAACATATTTCTTCTGCCTGTCTTGAGCTGCTACATGATGCTCTCATATGCGAGCTACCTGCTACTCCATATCTCGAAGCATTTTGGGTCCAAGAAGAACCTTATCCTCTAATCGATCCCAGCTCAAAGGGGTACGACAAGGACGACCATACAAAGCCTGAAATGGAGCCCTGCCAATCGAACTATGATAGCCATTGTTATAGGCAAACTCGACCAAATGCAAATAATCTTCCCAACAAGATTGTCGGTCCATGACATACATGCAGAGCATATCCTCAAGCACCTAATTGACTCTCTCAGTCTGACCATCTGTCTAAGGATGGTAGGCAAAACTCAAATTCAACTTAGTCCCTAAGGACCACTACAAAGATGTCCGTAACGCAAATGTGAATACCGGATCTCTATTAGAAATAATTCTGTGTGATATCCCATGCAATCGAACAATGTCTTCAATGAACACCCTGGCCACCACCGAAGCAGTATAGGAAGATCAGATAGGGGAGAAAATGGGCTACCTTGGTCAACCTGTCAACAGTGACCATGATAGCATCGTGCCATCTGGAAGACATAGGCAAGCTGACAGTAAAATCCATAGAGATAATGTCCCACTTCCACTCTAGAACAAGATGAGGCTACAAAAAACTAGTCGGATGATGATGCTCAGCCTTAACTCTCTGAAATTCTAGACACCTAGCCACAAAATCAGTGGTCATGCTTCAATCCTACCCAAAAATATAGTGAGCGTAGATCAGCATACATTTTCTTAACTCCAAGATGTGTTGAATAAGGAGCCCGATGAGCTTCAATCAAGATTAGGGTACAAAGACCCTCTACATGAGGTACATACATTCGGCCTGCATAATGAAAAACACCATCCGAGTCCAAAGAGTATCCAACAAATTTACCTTCCAACGCTCTGCCTAACTCAATCTCAGATTTCACCACTTGATACCAATTATCTGAAGAAAGGGTTGTGAGGATCTGACTCCTCAAATCAACCTCAAGAGCCACAATAGACATCTCATGCCTGCATTGACTCAATGCATCTACAACCACATTCACCTTTCCCTGGATATATTTCATTTCAAAATCATATTCACACAAAAATTCCATCCACCTTCTCTGTCTTGCATTCAGGTTCGGTTGCATGAAGATGTATTGCAGACTATGATGATCTATATGCAACTTGAACCAATGCCCTAGGAGAAAGTTTTTCCACCTTACTAAGGCATGTACAACTGTGGCCAACTCCAAATCATGTGTGGGATAGTTTAGTTCATGATCCTTAAGTTTTCGTGATTCATAAGAAATCACTTTCCCTTCTTGTATCAACACGGCCCCTAAGCCTTCCAAAGAAGCATCCGTACAAAGAACAAAGTCACCTGTCGGATCTGGTACTGCTAAGATTGGAGCACTAGTTAGCTTTTCCTTAAGAGTTTGAAATGCTAACTGACATTGGTCAGACCAAATAAATTTCTTTCCCTTCCTCTGTAGAGAGGTGATAGGATGTGCAATCCTTGAAAAGCCTTGGATGAACCACTGATAATAGCCTACTAGTCCCATGAAACTGTGAATTTCTGAGACATTGGTGGGTGTAGGCCAATCCACAATAGCCTGAATCTTTGTTGGATCAATCAAAATTCCCTCACCAGAAATTACATGGCCCAAATATTGAACTTCAGTCTTATAAAATTCACACTTTGACAAGTTGGAAAACAACTGATTGTCCCTTAAGCACTGTAACACCTATTTTAGATGTTCCTCATGTTCCTCCATAGACCTAGAATAAATCAATATGTCATCAAGAAACACAAGGACGAATCTATCCAAGTACATTTAGAACACTCCATTCATTAAGCTCATGAAGACTGAAGGTGCATTCATTAACCCAAACGACATCACAGTGAACCTGTAATGTCTGTATGGAGTACGAAATATTGTTTTATGAATATATGCATCCACAATCCACAACTGATGATATCTCGATTTTAGATCAATCTTAGAGAACACCTTCGCCCCTTTTATCTAATCAAAAAGATCGTCAATTATGGGTAAAGGATATCGGTTCTTCACCGTTACTCTGTTCAACTGCCTATAATCAATACACAAGCGAAGAGAACCATCCTTCTTCTTTACGAATATCATAGGTGCTCCCCAAGGGGAAACACTCGGGTAGATAAACCCCTTAGCCAACAACTCTTCCAATTGTAGACGAAGTTCCTGAAGTTCCTGCATTGTCATCCAATATGGAGCTCGAGATATCGGCTTAGCTCCATGTACCAAATCAATCCTAAAATCTATATCTCACTTTGGTGACATACCAGGTATCTCTTCCAGAAACACATCAAAAAACTCCTTAAGGAGTGGGTAATCATCCAATGACACTCCTCGACTATCCTCTAACTCTAGATCACTCATAGATACAACAAGAAGCTAACAATCCTGTTAGAAGTATCTTTTAAGCTGCATGGCAGAGATCATTCGCAATGAAATGGGCCTTTGAATGCCCACGATCTCCACCTCCTTTCTAGAATCATCAATGCACCGCACTAGTTTACGGAAATAGTCAATTATAGCACGGTGTGCACTTAACTAATTCATGCCCAAGATGACATCATAAGAACCAAGTGGTAGGATTCTGAGGTCCACTTTAGTTTCCATTTCCCCTATAATCAGACTACAATATTGCACAAGCTTCTCTATGAAAACCTTTGACCCTGAGGCCAATTCAACTTGCCATTTTACACCTTGACTAGTTTCCACTAGTCCACATCACTCAACTACTGAAGGAGATATAAAAGAATCAGATGCACCAGAATCAAAGAGTATAGAAATGCTAGTGTTATGCACACCCTATGTCTCAATGATGGTGCTCTGGTGATCTTCTTGTCAATTATCCATTGTAGGAAAGACACGATGAGATCTCCCTGCGTCGCCTACTGTTGGCTCTGATCCGGCTAGCCTCTGATTAAATCTTGAGGTGTTCTTCTGAGGATACAATCTAGCGATATGTCCTTGCTGCCCACATGAGTAGCATCTAGTACCTCTGCCAAATCCTCTACCCCCTGATGGAGCATTTGACTGTTGAAAGATTCCTCAACTTGGCACTAACTGAAAACTAGGTGTAGGTTGCACAAACCGCTCCTGACAAGCTTAGTTCCTATTCCAATCCCTACGAAACTGAGAGTTGCCACCCTGCTAAGATTGAGAGTTCTTCTGTCTCAATTGATGCTGCTGAGGTTGCTGATGCTACTGCTATTTCTAACCCCCTTTAGAGGGTGGATACCTATTCCTAGAAGATACTGCACCCTGTGATTGACCTCCATGAGTGTTAAACCCAGGTGTAGGTGCACTACCAATCTGTACTCCAATGTGACCACCCAATGCCATGGCCAAATTTTCCTCTACCAAACAAGCCTTTTCAACCGCCATTTCCATCGTCTTTGGCTCGAAGACTCGCATGCCTCCACTGATGTGGGAATTTAAGCCCTGAACAAAATGTTGCACCAACATCCCTTCGTCATGGCTGATCCCTACATAATGCTTCAATTCATAGAAGCGTCGCTTATACTATTCTACTGACATCGACAATTGCTTGAGATCATGAAACTCATCAGCTCTGCGTTGCCTCCAATGATCTGAAAGGAAGCGAGCCCTGAACCTATACAGAAACAATTCCCATGTTACCATACTAATATCAAGGTGTAACTTTTGTTCTTCAAGATGCTACCAAGTAGATGCGAAACCTCACATATGCATAACTGTGCACCGAGCTTTGGTATTGCTGCCATAGGGGTGCATCGCAAAGCAATGATCCAAGTCAACTAACCATGTCTCAGCTTCCAAATCTCCTCTAGAACCATTCAAAGTGGGAGGGTGTGCTCTCATCAAATCTCTCATATGGCCGGCTATCACTGCATCCTGTTCCATAGTTATTTCCCTTCACCTCGGTGACCTTTCTCTTTCTCTCTCAACCCGCTGCACCTCCTCTTGCCTAGTTCCCAACCAATCAAGAATCACTCCTAGAATGTGCTACAACTAACCATCTAAACTAGGTTGTTCCAGGTTCTAACCACCTAATGGATTATTGTGAAGACTCTGTTGTTCCCCATGCTTAGAACCATGGGAACTAGGAACTGAGGGACTTTGCCGGTTGGCTCTAGGACTAGCACCATGGCTTCTTCCTCATCCATGTCCTCTACCTCGAGGCATATTTTTGTGAAACAAGATAAAGGTACAAGTTAGATCAAGAGTCAAATGCAAAGGTTTCCTAATGGACAAAACTACCAAGAGACCCCAGCGTTTGCAAACCATGCTATGATACCAAGTTGTAATGCCCGTCGTGCAAATCCCAAAGGACAAACATTGCAAACATTTTTTTTTTAATAATACAAAGTAAACATGCAACTAAACATTTAAACACATTTGCATTGCAAATTAACATCATAACATAAAGTCCTCTGGGGAACACGAGGTCACATCGTATAACAAACTCATAACAAAAAGATAAAAGATAACACTAAATAACTTATCTAAATTTACATTCATCATAAAATTACAATAACCATTTACAAAAGTACATCCATGTAACCATAAGCAAAAGAATAATACATCATGTGATACAACTATAATGAATCTCATACAATAATGTTTACAAAGGTTCATATACAATACATCATCTTTTATACATTACATGATCAATAATGAATACAATGGAATCTCCCATACATGTGGGATAAATACATAGTACAAAATAATGTCTAAATTACAAAATGAACAACTGGCACAAGCTACAACTAAAGAATGTTGAGAAGAACGAACGTTGATGGGGAACCCAACAGGTGTGGAGCACATTCCACCCGACCATGTGGGTTATAAATAACCCACCCCCCATACTCAGAGGTGACAAGGAAGTAATCACAACCATGAATGCCACAAGACTAACTCAATAAAGAATAACATGGTACAATAATTATAAATACATCATCAAGGATTACAAAGGACATAAATGACAACATCCATGAATCAACGTAATAAACATAAAGACATAGATCTCATCACAACAAGCAAGGCAATAACCATTAACCAAGTAACCAAAGAATCAAACATAAAACATATCCAAATGAATTTGAAACAATAATCATAATACAATTCTAGAGGCAACCAAGAACAAGGCATAAGGGCATCAAGTGGAGAGTGTTATCGCATAGCCTACATGGGTTATCCTAGCCCTTCCTCCAACTTGAGGCACCGGCCCCCATCTATGGTTATCCTGGCCCTTCCTCCTACTTGAGGCGCCAGCCCCATAGGGTAGCTCATGTAGAGCCATTAACCTCTCATGAGGACGAGGTTATGACTTTCCCAACCACAGCCTTCTTAGTCTACCATTAGTCTGTGATAGCCCTAATGCATAGACGAGTTATCCAAGTTTATCATATGTGTTTTACTACCCATCCCCCTAAGTTCTATTATTAGGTTTTCACTTGTTAATCTACTCTTACGTGGGTTATCTTGAGCTCTTCCTCCTTTTGAGGTGTCAGCCCCCACGAAGAGCCACTCTCCCCGAGACCCAAAACATAACAAAATCATGCAAGGTTTGTACTATAGGAACAAAGCATATATCACAACCAAAGACATGCGAGGCATTACCCATCTCGCTATAAGGCATAATCAAAATCTCAACAAACTCGTACAACCCTTTCAAAATAATAATACTAATAATTTACAACATCAAGAGCACAAGAAACCAGGATAAACATCCAAAGATACAACACGCCTCTGGAAACTAAGATTTACAACAACCCTAAGAAGGTTCCAAAATAAACTAGGGTTCCCACATCATAAAATCCAAAACGAAGACCTAAGGAAATAAAGGAGTCAAGCTGATGTAGAATATCGAAGAACATAATAATTTTACACAAAGATAGGCAATTCATTTTATTCCATTGTAACATCTTTTATTTCCAAAATAAGGTTTCCAAATAAAATTTCCATAATAGCCAATTTCACCTTTTTCTAATAACCATACATCCATACGACATAAAATAATACATCGTTATATATATAAAAATTGAATTCAACTTTATTCTAATTATCCTAAACTGCGAATATAATCATGTTGATGCAAATATAATCTTTAGTTTTTTTTAAATATATATATATATACATACATAGATATATATTTATTTATTTATTTATTTATATTTTTAATTTTTTTTTATATGTATATATATATATATAATATAATAAAAATAAAACAACGCCAACCATAATAGGCACTGCTATGAGCTGCGCAGTAGCCCATATGGTTGTTGTATGCAGCAGTCACACAACAGTCTGTATGGATTGTTGTGGGCAGTCTGCAGCCCCCAAGGAAGGGGGAGGGTACAGCCCAGCCGTCCCCCCCTAACCCTCAATAAAATATAAATTTTCCAAAGCAAAAAAAATTAACGCCGATAGTCCTGTCGGGCCAGAATCCGAACTTCAAAATTCGATCAACTTTGATATGTAAAAAAAATAGTTATATATATATATAGGGATGTGTATATTTATGCACCTGTATATATATATATATATATATATATATATATATATATATATATATATATATATATATATATATATATATATATATATATATATATATATATATTAACAAAACTCTTTTGTAAGAAACTAGCAATAATTTAAATGCATATATATCATATATATATATATCCTTCAAAGTTATATATATATATATATATTATATATATGTATGTGTATATATATATATGAGTATATATCAAAGAAAACTCATTTGTTTTAGAAGGAATGAAATTTCATTCTTTCATATCAAGTCATAAACAAATTGGGCAGATCCAATATTTCAGAACTATTATTTCTATGCAACTTCTGTCAAAAATTTTTCCTCTGAATGCAAACTCACAATTTTGCAATTAAATAAAAATATATTTCTTCTTTTTCCGAAAGCTATAAAATCCAAATTAAAAGAAATTTACTAATTTTAATTCCATCTTTTCAGCCAAACTCAACACTCATTGGTCCTTTTTATCTTTTCTTTTCTTTTTATTGATTTTTTCCCATTTAACAATACTTTTTGTTTTAATTTTGATTTTGCAAGCTTTACTTGCAATTCACACAATTTCATTTATTTAAATAATTTATTTCATAATTATCCTCAACATGCTAATTTAATTAAATTAACAAAATACTAATCTTAAATAATTTAATTAACACTTTAAATAAATCACATGACTTTAAAAATATTTTTTTTATATTTTAATTCAAATTTATTCCAACACTATTATAAACATTTATTAACATCGTCAATTAAATAAATCACAATATACAAAACACCAACGTAAAATAAATACAAATAGTACACTCACACAAACCACTATAATAAATCGCAAAAATAATAAAACAAGGACGCACCATACAACTCAAATAGGAGGGTTTGACAACCATGTGACAGGGTGACTTCCTTGTCATCTATGTTTCAACATCATGCCCATTGGGTAATTTGATGCTCGCCCTGTCCTGCCAAAGCAGGTGGAATCGAGAATCTGTACTTGTAATCCCTGCATACAAACAAGATCGTGTACATGTATATATATATATATATATATAATCAAAGCATTACATTGTGAGAAGGATTTATAGCATAGTAGGGCACTCGTAAACGAGTGGTGCTACACTATCCTCTCACCACATCTATTCTAACAATTATAATATCAATTATGAAATAACATTTCTAACTAACTGATCACATCATAAAATAAATTACTAAATCACTGCATCACAATGTATTATTGAAATCAAAATTAACATCACCAAACCATAATGTCATATCAAATAACCATGTCCTCAAATGAAGTAGCATAATCACCAAACAATCTAACTATCCAATCTACCAAACCAAACAATAAACAGTGCTACCACAGTCTCAAAGTATCAAACAAAGCATAGGAAAATAATAAGTCCCAACAACATACATGAGGGGTATTACAAAATTTATAGCAATTTCTCAAGCAACCTTTCAAAGTTTAAAATCAAAGCTTTTAAACAATAAGCAATAAAAGAACGTGTTTTTGAAATTTGAAGAAATGAGAACTGAAGTTGAGCTTCCCTGCAAAATCCAATCTTCTAGAATCTCCTCCAAAATTTCCACTTCCAGACAAAAAATGTCAAAATATAGAGAAAACCTTCCTCTATTTTAGCAACCAAATTGTCAAGATATTTTTTATTTTCCATCAAATCCCTCAATGAATTCCCTCAACACTTAGTCAAAAATCAAAAATATCCCTCTCAACCACCATAGTTATTTCCTCCTTATGCATTTACAAGATATTTTTGCTTTTAAATAATTTAAAACAAAATTTAATTTCCAAATAAATTTAAATCACTTAATCTATGCACTTTACAAAACAACTAAACTATTCGCTTAATAAATTTAATTGATTAATTTATTTACTCAACAAAATAAATTTAATTGATTAATTTATTTACTCAACAAAATAAATTTAATTAATTAGTTTGTTTACTTAATAAAAATAAATTTAACCACGAGGATTAAATTACCTTACCACATAAATGAAATTTAATTAATTAATTTTTCTATTTAATAAGATAAATTTAATCAATAGATTAAATTACCTTACCAATTGAATAAAATAAAATTAACTAAATTAAATAACAATTTTAATCTAAAATACATAAATTAACATTTACAACCACTTAACATTAATTTCCACATATAATTCCCACCAATAATAAATTATCAAAACATCAAAGACGACATGACTCAACAACAAACCAAACACAAACTAATGACACACTATGACAGGGTTATGGTTTGACAAGGGAACCTCATTACTATCTCCCAATCAACAATACCATTGGAAAAGTGGACACGCTCAGACCTGTGAAGCCAGGTGGAGGTGATGTCATGTACCTGCATTCTTGCAACCAAGACGAATGTCGTACATGGATAAAACATAACAATCACACCATGAAGAGAAATCATGGAATCAATGAGCGCTGCATGCGAGTGATATAATCCCGTCCTCTTCACCAATACAGTCACATCAAGACTGATGAAATTAAAGTATGATTAATCAACAAATGAGCATATTTCAATATTAACAACTATGTTAATCAAAAGCATAACATAAAACATAAACATTCGTATAGTGTATCATCACATCAAAATATAACATCCACATCGCTCTAAAGCCAGTGATCATAAAACAATAACAAATATCTAAGTTTGTCAAAATAAACACACTGTCTAATAGCATAGCAAACCAGAGGGGTGCTACAACATTTATCTCTACCATTCACTCCTGTCACCTCCCTTTGGCATCCCTCCATAGAAATACCCTCATAATCAAGTGCAATTATGTTGCCAGTGCTAACCAACATAATCTATTTAGTATATACTAAATTGAATGATATACTTTTTGGGAATTATAGTCATTACCCCTAAATGTAATGTGCTTTTGGTTCACAAAAAAGAGTGAACTATAATGTACTAAAATAAATAAACTTGAGATAAGACATAGAAACATGTTAAATTTTGTAGAGGTATAGCCTAAAATTAAATTTCAATTGAGCTACTCATATACAAAAGGATAGATTACATCAAGTATTTCCTTATGAAGTGTTGTGGAATTTAGACATGTCTAGTAGACCTTTTTATTAACTATATGAAATGTATTGTCATGCAGTTTCAAATGTTACATTATCAACATAGACTATATTGTATGAAATGTTGTATAAGATTAGCAACATTGAATATATTTTCACAAATGTAGAATAGATATTATAAACATAGTAGTTGTTGTAAACAAAATTGAAATAGATTATCTACATAGAATATATTTTCTACTATGTAGATTATAAGACAACCATAAAAAGGTATTGACATAGTCATCAATGGGCCCCACACTAGAGTGCCTTAATATGTAATTGTAAAATAGCTTTCACCCACAAAGTCAACCAGGGTACTCATATCACATTAATAAATAGATTTAGTTCAATTATATTAATGGTATAGATGTAGCACAATGGAAATGGAATCCCCAACTACAACAAAAAAAAACCAAAATATAAGGCACTGTTTCAATTGGCCCCTCCTAACCTCAGTCGAATGATCCAAGGAATGAATTTGGAGATGCGTTCTTGTCTCCTGTTGTTGCATTTAGACTTGCCATAAATTGATTTGCATTTGTATTTTGCAATTGCATGCAACTTACATTTGAAGGGGGTAGTGGTGAAGAAGTCAGACCAACTAGAAATTGTGTGCAACTAACTTGAGATGGGTTGGGACTCAAACACATTTCCTATAGTAAAGAGAGGGATGTTATTTTTGGTTATATCTCGAAAGTAACCATGATTATCAGATAAGGGGGTTGCAGGACTTTTTAAGCATCTATCTCACATCAATGCTCTATGGGTAGCCTTGATCTTCCTTTCCTTCTTCTCTTGTTCTTTCTGTACCCTCTCTTGCTCCTTCTTTTGTCATCTTTCCTTTATTTGCAATTGTTTTAGTTTCTCTCTTTCCTTGTGCTCAATTTCCTTTTCATTTTTTCTTTGTTCCTTCTGCTCCAAGACCAGAAACTATGCTACCTTTTTGTCCACAATTTGTTGCCTCTTTCTAATTTTTAATTCCTCCAATTCTTGTTTTCTTCATTCCCGCTCCATTATGAGAGTCATGTAACTGTCAGCAGTCAAAATTAAGACTGTTGGCTCACCCGAAGAGCACCACCAATAGACTTTCTCATTCTTCCATTGACTCTATGAACTAGCAACTTAAGGAAGTTACTGATCTAAGAAATAGTTTGGGTTTGAATTGTTTCATTGACTTGTGAGTCAATAAACTCCTCTTAGTCTATTGTACCTTGACTTTCATGGCCTCCATCTACATAATAGTGCAATGTTTATTATGGAGGTGTGGGTGTTGGAGATGGGAATGTGAAATTCCCCATGTCTTCTTGTTTGGGTTGGTTGTCCATGTCCTCAAGTTTTTTTATGTACCTTCCTGCACTTGGCTATCCATTGGAGTCTAAAATGTTTATGATAGTTCATCTATTGAAACATCAAGTCCTGAAAGACTAAGGATGTTCTACATTGTAGAAGCATCCTCGGTGCCATTAATCTAATACGTCTCACTAGGACGCATGTCGCTCACGAGTGCATTAGAATTGATGGGCCATATCACCATCCTTTTAAATCCAACTTTTATGTTCGATGGAGTCATAGCTCTTCTTAGTGCCTTGTTACCTAACTTTTCCAATTCAGCCCTTCTGATATCAATATTGGGGGAATCTAGTTAGAAATTCAGCTCATTCTGATTTGAAATATGCCTTGAATCGTGTAAACACGCTAACATCCAAAGGCTATAGAGTGTGATAAGTATGAGAAAGTAGGGTAAGGAGGTCAATGCCTAACCTCCTTGGCTCTGGGATAGTTGACAGTGCAATGTGACTTCCATGGTCGTCAAAAATTATAAGGTGCCTATTACTTGGTGACACACCCCCTAGAACCGACACACGAAAATGTTCCAGCAAGTCAAAGAAAATATCCTTCGTCATCCAAGTTTGTGCTTGGGTTTCCATAGTTGTGTGTGGTTCACAGTTCACAATGTAATTATCTACCTCTATATTTCCCTTGAACAGATAGAAACCATGTATGCTTTGTCCAGATGCATTAACATAGTAGAGAATTGTTATCCATTATCTACTTTTTGGAATGATGTATGAGACATTCCTACTACCTCGTCATTCCAAGACCCTCAGTGTTGCATTTCTGCCAACTTGAATGCCCATTTCATCACAATTACATATTCTGTCAGGACCATATGGGGTACTTTCATATGCTATTGTCAGCGTTCTAAAAAATTCAACTACTATTTTGGGTCTTAGGTTTACCGCCCTATCTTTGTCAAGACCTTCAGCCATGTGCAAGGTCAATTCTGGATGGTGCCTCTTGAATCCAGTCCACTGTGACTTTCTGAGCAGCCCTCCGTGAAAGAGTTGGGTCTAGTCTAGCATATCTGAACAACATCTTGCTTGAGATTGATAATCTCAAGCCCATGGCCAAAATCTGTCATATTTGTGCACCACTTTACAATCAGGCCCTCCTCCTCTTCTATCAAGACTATTGGTGGACCCTTCTTTGTAGTTGTCAGGTCGCCTAACCAATTGCTAAGTGTTGTAGCTAGGACTTCTTCATAGCAACTCTCATCGATATCACATTTGCTTCAACATCCTCGAGTGCCCTGTCTATGTCCTATGATGATCATTCCCTTTCCTTTGATGCTCTTGCCTACCTAATTATAGGTGCAACAATCTCATGGACATCCTCAACAAGTTCAAGATTGGTGTTTGCTTCTACAACTGGTTGATGCTCAAGGGAGACTATTATAGTCTCTTTCCATGTATGTGACTTTGTATTTGCAGTCTTTTTTTTCATTTGGACCTCATATTACCTTTAGATTGCACCTGTAAATATTAAGAAAGAAATTTGGAGTAGTTAAAAATAATAATAATTGAACACTATTGAAGTCACAGTGATGCATGAACAGTTTTCTTTTCTTTAATATGCATCTTGGTAGTTTGCAATTCAATGCTTCATTTTTATAAATATTTTTTAATGCAATTGTTGAAACTTTGTAATGCAATTGTCTTTAATGTGCATGAATAGTTTTTTTTTTATTGAATATATACATGTTGATAGTTCGTTTGATTTATTATTTGAATTGAAATGAGTTAGAGAAGATCTAGTTAGTAAGACATGAACAAAAATTGGTTAAACATTGTCAAAATGAAAGGCAATGGTATATATGTAGTGAGGTAGAAAACCTCAACTAAAAGAGAAAGGGAGCTTTCTTGAATGCAGAGCCAAACAATGAATCATGGAGATCCAAACATAAATATATAAAACATATTTCATAGTAACAATCAGATAAACAATTACATATATATACATATACAAATATATATATATATATGTATATATATATGTATATGTATGGAAATATAAATATATGTGTGTGTGTGTATGTATGTATGTATGTATGTATAGACGAATACATATATAAGAACAAAATAATATAATTGCATGGCAAAATATCTTCGAAATGCAAAACAAGTGAATCCATTTTCATATTTGGGAATAACAAAAAAATATTAAAGGAAAATTATAGAGTTAAAGTTTGTGCAATTTCAAATAGAGGAATACAAGTGCATGGTAGAAAACCCTATAATTTTGAACCAATGAAACCCTTTCCATGTTTGGTAGTAACAATCAAATAAAAAAATCATTTTGCTGATAGAACTATTGTGCATGGAAGAACAAAATAATACGATTACATGCCAAAATATCTTTGAAATGAAAACAAGTGATACCATTTTCATATTTCAGAATAACATGAGAATATTATAAGCAAATTGTAGAGTTAAAGTCCATGCAATGAGCAAGACATGAATACAAGTGCATGGAAAAAACCCTCAAAATGATAAACATTAAAACCCTATGAATATTTTGTAGTAACAGTCAATTATAACAAACAATATGCAGTGTGATATATTGTAACCATTTCTATATTTTGGAATAACAAACAAATGTAAAAAGCAAATTGCAGAGTTAATTTTTTTGTAATGGCGAACACACAAATACAAGTGTATGGTTGAAAACCAGTCAAATCCTTTCCATATTTCATCGAACAATTCTAATAGTAATGAAAAACCATTTAAACCAATCAAACCCATTTCATATTTCCTAAAAGGAAGAAAATATGAAAAGCACAATGCAGAGTAAACGTTGTACAATGAATAACACAAGATATTGAATAATATAGTATATTGAAAAGCACAATGTAGAGTAAACGTTGTGCATGGACGAGTATAGAGGAAAAGAAAACCAGTGAAACCTTGAAATTGAATTGAAATGACTTGGCTTTCATATAAAGTGTAAGCTCAAACCCCATATATTGAGTCACAGGTCATTGTGACAAAAATTGACATTGCAAATTTGCATTCCTAGGCATAAAGAACATAAATGAAAAACCTAATGTAAATAGCATTAGTATGAAACCCCAAATATTTATAGATTTGTAGACAACATATTCATAGCATACAACATATTGGAATCTATAGGAATAAAGAATTTGTAGCAGTAGAATACCTATAGCTTCTTAGGGTGTTGTTGTTGCTGCCTCTAGACTTTCTTCATATTTCTAGAGAAAATTGTATAACTGAAAATGAAAGTGGGACGTGCTAAATGGAAATTGCAAGAGATTGAGTAATGCATTTTTGAATTTGAAAATCTCCTTATATGTTCAATGCTAGTTTGGTATGGAGTCTTTAATTCCTGTCCTTTTTTTCAAATTTGAATTCTTGATTTGATGCCTTCAATTGTAGAGTTTGTATGTATTAATGGTGTGTAATCCTTGTTTTCTTGACAGGATATTTTTTTGGCTTTAACACCATTGTTTTGGTGGTTGCAGGTGGAAAAAAATGAGGAGGAACCAGTAGTAGAGAGCATCAATTTGATAGATGGGACACATATGAATGATTGTTTTTTGTCTAAGTGTTTTGTTGGTGGGAAAGTGGGATGGTGGTTCGATTGGGTTGGTTTTGTTGATGGGACAGTGTTGGCTCCTAGTTGTTCTTGTGGAATCCCAACTATTAAAAAATCGGCTGTGATGTAATGCAAGTGGTGACATTATAGGGGATCTTGAGTTATACTAATTTTATATTTTAGGTGCATGTTTTAAAGCTATGGGCCAGTAACAAGCAATATGGCTTGTATGTTTGTGGTGTCAAATGTGCTTTGAATATTCTCTGACATGTAAGACTGTGAATATCTATTTATGTATGGGACAAATAAATTCACTGATTATAATACAATTTTGATGGTAAAATGATATGTTTACCCTTGTTGAATTTGTGGTTGAAAACTATTTTATAATTGCATATTAATGTGGTCTACTGTGGGGCCCATGTGGGATTACTTTCGTTGCCAATATAGGCTCCCAGCCTACTTTGGGCCCCTCTCCCCTATATATGTGAAATACTACCACTACCATACCAAATCCACTCCTCATTCACCAAAATCATCTTTTCAACCATAAAATCCATGCATTTTAAGTTTAAAGCCCCCCAAATATGCTCAAACCACCAGTATTCACAAAATCCATAGGTTTTTTATAGTCAATCCCCTTAAAACCATGAATAGTTTAGTCAAAACCATCAATTTGATGTTCAAAACTACCTATTGGTTGTTCAAATATGCTTATTCATTGATCAAAATCTACTTTTGCTAAAACACTAAAAAAATTGATACACTTATCAAATTTTTAATTTTTCGTAAGCATTGAAAAGCTAGTTTATGAGCAAACATAGTGGAGAAAGTCATTTTTTAAAATCACCCACCAACAATTATGTAAATATGTTTGATTTGAGTCTTTCTTTTTCAATCTTAAAACAAGAATAACTTTCACAAACAAAATCAATTTTTGATGATTTTTTTTTATATTAGCAAAATTTTGGAAGGAATCTAATGATGTGGTTTATTGTTCAATTTGAAGCATTTTTTTCAATTTTTTTAATTGACCATTTAATGCAACATCCTTTCATTGTCAAAGAATAAAAGACACAAACCATCATTTCCACAAGTCAAAGAACAAAAAAATAAGACTTAGATAATACATTGGTTTTATAATTATATACTAATTTTCTCTTTTCTTCTTTGTTTATTGTCTATTTTTTTAAACTATTTTTTTGTGGGATTAAAATAAAATTTACACACTTCAATTTAGTTAATCAAATAACCATTATCTTTTAATTCCAAACAAGCATGTGCATATGCTTTTCTCTCACACACTTTCATGACCTTAAGAATTAGAAATACCACTTTTTCCAAATTTCCTTACAAGAGGCATGCCTTGGATTTCATCACCAAGGGGATAACCTCAACTCTAGTGTTCCAAAAAAGTACAAAGAGTAGGGGTTGAATCGAAAGACATGCCTCTTAGAAGTTGTCACTTTGTCATTCAAGTTAAACCCCCAATAACTATATGCCTTGGGTAAGTGAAGGAGAAGGGTGGGTTACCCTATTTGTTGAACACACCTAAATACTAAGAGGGGGGAGTGAATCAGTATCTATAAAACCTTAAACCCTTTAGATCTTAAAATCTTCAACAATATGCAAATACAAAATTTTAACAAGATTAGCAATCCTTACATAGATCAACAATACTTAACCAAACCAATAGAAATGAAAGATAAGGAAATGAACACACGTGCATAATATTTTGCACCAGATTTACGTGGACATCCCAAGAAGGGAAAAACTGTGGTGAGAAATCTCACAATATAGGAAGCTCACTGCGTACACAATTACAATTTTTTTTAAGGCTTACTAGCTAAGGAAGCACACTACTCCCTAAAGGACTTGCAAGCTAAGGCACATAGCCTTAGGACAAGGTACAAAAAGGACTTGCAATACTAAGGTGTACAAGCCTAAGGGAAAATACAAATTACAAGGACTTTTTGAAGAGACTCATTGTTAATAATACACTATGTTGACTGAGGTGTTAAAGGTCATCTGATATTTCTTTTCCATAATTCACCACATCATTCCATACTCACACACCACCACACACTCATTCAGCTTTGCAACTAGTTTTTTCTTTCATTTACATCCTCTACATGATCACAAAACACCAATTAGGTCAGCCATAATAGAAGATAAACAATAATTCTAACAAGTCAGACACAAAAACATAATGTGGTCCTATCCAAGAGATAGAGAGGACCAAAAATAAATTATTACATCTTCCAATGTGATCCCAAACAACACGCATGTTGGCACGCAATAACCCAAGTCAGCTATAGGGAAATGTGTAGATGAAATGTGTAGCATAAATTACCAATCGGCCTAAAAACATACACTCAACTAAATTTACTCAATGCAGTTCTCAACAAGATAGTTCAGGACCCAAATACATCTTAACACAACCTCAAATGTTGGTGCAAACCCCTAAACACATAGCGCAAGCAAGAGAACAGGCCCTTTCGGCCAAACATCCACAAATTACCCAAAATTACAACACAAACACAATGCAACACCAAAGAGATCAACCACTAATGTGTGGATCACAAAGAGATGTTCAATGAAAATCCAACAACACTTCCATATACTTATTACACACTTTCATGCCACAAACACTGACTATAAATCAAACAAAAATAGAACACTTCATCCTTGATGCAGGGGCATCACCCAATTTACATCGCTTATTTTTGGTTTGCACATTTTGGTTTTCGGTTTTGTCTTACCTTTGTTTTTCCTTGTTGGCCTTTAACAAGTGGTAGGATCGATATAGTAAGAAAGAATGTGAAATTCTCTCTTTATCATTGTAAAAAAAGAAAGAGAAGTAGTTACATCGATTAAGGGAAAAAGAGAAGGTAGTGAATAACTATTTTGAAAGGAAGGATTCGACTTGCTAAAAGGGGGATCAACTATTTTTGTTTCTTAGCTAGAAGCTGATTCAAACGTTTGGGGAGAGGGAGAACTATCCTTGAAGATAAATGAGATAAGGAGAGAAAGGTAGTTAGACGATAATGGAGAGAGGGATCGAGATAGTTGGGATTGGAGGTTTTCTGCTTGTGAAAAGAAACATCAACGGTATTGAATGAGGCATGAACTGGTTTTGCAAGGAAGTGATAACAAAGAGATAGAGAGATACATGTGAATGGAGAAGGAAGAAAAATGTGAATGAAAGAGAGAGAATAGTGAATGAGAAGAGGGAGACTCCAGGAGTGAGTTGTATAATTAGAAGAGGAATCTAGTTGTTGATTGGTTATAGAAGTAGTGCATACAATCAGTAGAATCAAGCCAAGTCTTTAAGATTCAAGGGAACTAGATTTTGGTGTAGGCGAAAAACACATATAAACCCTATTTTTACATATGGTGTTGTCAAATCTATATTTTGTTGTATTGAATGAGAAATGGGAGGTGTAAGGTTGTGTGTTCTTTAAATTGTCACCCTGTAGTTGGTTCCTATACCTTGAACAAGGAATGTGTAAATTGTTTCTATTGTCTTGACAACATGAATCGGTTTTATTGATTGAACCGTCTTTTGTAGACTACCTCATTGGAATTGGTAATGGTTACAGTAGCTTCATGTCACTCATTGTAGTAGGTTAGTTGAAGCTAAAAATAATAATTATTCTTTAGGGAACTTCATTAGCATAGGACTATTGAAGATTCGTATAACTTAAAATTATTGTTTGTCTAAAGTTCAAACAAGGCTACCATCATTTTTGGTATCAGAGCAGTAATAAATTGGGAGATTGGGAAGTGGAAGAATTCCACCAAGAAGGATGAGAAGAGGAAGTGCTTGAGGTGGTGGTCGAAGAGGCCATGGAGAAGGAATTTTGGAGATGTTGCAGAACTTGTCGACAAGTTTGGATGCAATGGAACAAGCAAAATGAAGGGGAATCATTGTTGATGATGTGAGTGTAGTTGCAAAAGAAGAACGACGACAAACTGAGAATGAAGCTCAAGAAGAACTAGAAGGAGTGGAAGAAATAATGTTGAATGTGGTGATGAATATGGGAGCCAAACCAATAATAGAGGTCTCCACATATTTTGGAAGCTTGAATGGGGAAGAGCTCATTGATTGGATCAATGATTTGGATAAATATTTTGAGTATGAAGGAGTTGTAGAAGAAAGAAAAGTTTGCTTGTATAATGCTTAAAGGCCATTCAACAATGTGGTGGGATTATGTACAGTCTAAAATAAAAAAGAGAAATAAGAAAAAGATAACCTCATGGGATAGAATGGTTTCCAAATTTAAGACAAAGTTCCTTTCAAAAAAATATCAAACAAATATTTTCAAAAGATTGTAAAATCTCAAGCAAAAGGATATGTTAGTAAAAGAATACATGGAAGAGTTTTATAAGTTGGTGATTAGGTTAGGCCATAGTGAAGAGGATATGTAAAAGGTATCCAGATACTTGAATAGTTTGAAATATAGGGGTATGTGCAGGATCATCATGGAAAAAATAGGCCCTTAAGTGGCAAAAAATTCAAAAAAATTAGAGTTAGGAAACTTGACATAAAAATTTGAATAAGTTATCTATATTATTTCAAAAATATGTAAGAATAGAATCTGTAGCAAATTGAATGTGGTTTCTAAACTACTAGGTTTTAAAAAATAAAAATCTATTTGGTGAAAATTTGAAATTTCAATGCGGTTGGTACTTAAATTTCGGAAAAAATAAGAAGTAGGTTAATGAATGTGACCCTAACTACAATAAAATGATAATTATTTTTTATAAGATTTTAGATATAAGTAGAGGACTCATGCCCCAATGTGATACATATTCTTTTGTATTTTTTTCCAAGTAAATAATTAATTATGATTTTTTATTACAATTTTTAAAAATATAAAACTTCATTATCTAACCACCTTAACTTGGTCAAAAATTCATGAAATTCAATTTTTCTTTTTTCAATCCTATATGTGTGAAGCATAGAATGTGACACATGTTTTGGATTCAAAAAATGTGATACCATTTGAAAGCTATAGATGTTTTTCAATCAGCCTATCAATCAAGACTTTAGTTGTAATTTGAATAGAAAATAAATAATAATTACTTATTAAATTCAAAGTAAAGCATAATTTATATTGGTGGAAAGCTAAGAATATCCTTTAAAAACCCTTTTCGTTTCATCAATTTTGGGTAAAAAAATAGTCATTAGCCACATACCCATCATATTGCCACTTTTTGGCCCATCATGATCCTGCACATACCCATAGTTTAAAAGATGAGTTAAGTTTAGTGTCACCGAGAACTCTTAAGGAAGCATACCAATTTTCCATTAAGGTAGAGGAGAAGCTTATGAGGAAGAAGAATCAACAAGGATGAATTAGAGGATGAGGCTATGGAGAAAGAGGATAGTAGCACCATCAAGATGGAGAGCAATTAGTTCATGTGGGCAAGTCAAATTAGAAAGAGGGGGTTATTAAGATAGAGGAGAAAGATCATTTGGAAGTGATGGTTATCAAGGAAGAGGAAGGGGTTTTACTAGTAAAATTTTTAAGTGAAATCAATATGTTGGTCATAAGAGTTGGGAGTGTTTAGAATCTCCCCAAGGAGGTTACACAAGGCCTGAAAGAAGAAATCAAATGGTACAAGAAAATTAGGAGATTGTAGGGTCATTTTCTCTCGGACAGGAGGAACCTAAGAGAAGAGAATATTTGTTGTTCAAAATAGTCGTTGAAACCACCAAAGGAAAGCCATGAACCTATACAAAGGAAAGCTCTATCCAAGATGAAGTGCAAAGCTAAAGGTAAGTGCTGCAAAATTATTAGAGAAAGTGGTAGTACTAATAATATTGTTGATGTTGAAATGGTGGATAAACTAGGTCTTAGGAGAACTAAACACCCTACACCATATAAATTTTCTTGGTTACACAAGGGTCATCAGTTGTTGGTAGATGAGAAAGCTTTGGTTGAATTTAAAATAGGAAGTTATAAGGATACTGTTGTGTGTGGTATCGTGCCTATGGATGTATGTCACATGCTACTTGGTATCTACCTTGGTAGTTTGACCGAAATTCCATACATGATGGAAGAAACAATGTGTATAATTTTGAAAAGGATGGTCTCACACATACCTTGTTTCCTTTGCAAGAAACAAAAGAGGAAAACCATAGCAGCAGTAGTAAGGTGATGTTAATAAGAAGAAAAGAGTTTATAAATGGAAGGGATTCAAAGGAAGTTGCAACAACAACCAAGGAGGTGAACCTTCATTTTCCTCAATGTTGAATAGGTGGAAATAGTGTTGATTTGTAGGTTAGACAACCAACAACATGTTTTGACACAAATGAATGTGAAGTTGAGGCAACTATTGGTATCATGAAGGATGCATAAATACATGAGAGTTTAAAACAACAGTGTCAAGATGAATAAATGGGAAAGAATCTACATGGGTAGAGCATGGAGACAACAAAAGAGAATGTGGAAGATGGGCTAGCTCTTCAAATTGAGGTCGTTGAGAAAGAGTGGCTTGTATTGACATGAGGTGATACAAATATTGCAGCCACCAATGGTGAGGTAATATCTCAATTTTCAAACCCCTTGGATATAGTTGAAGATGATTTTCATGAATATGCAATGATTACAATGGAAAGGTATGTGAAAAATGAAAATAGAGTGGCAGGGGAGACAAGACACATTTTAAACACCATCATTAATTTCTTGAGTTTTGTTTAAACTAATGTTGGTGTTGATTATTGTTTGAGGGAAATGAAAAAACAATGGGAAAGATGCAACAATGAGAGGCTATCTAGAGAGTGGGTGAAATATGTTGGAGATGATGAGATGGGGTGTGGAACAATAATTTTAATTGATAAATAATAAATCAATAGGAGTTCATTCTTTTGACAGTTTGGAATCAAATGAAGCTAACCAATGGAAATCGAATGAAGGGAGTATTTGGAAAGTGAAGTTCAATGTATGGGGAACATGGATCCACAAACGACTATGCAACTACGAATTTCATTTCACAATGTAATGAAGCACCTATTCTGGCCATATGCTGGAAGAAAAGGAAGAAGTAATGGTTACAGACCTTTCCATTATCACCATAAGGGGATATGCTACAAGTGTCTAGAACTTGAAAGTGTATTCCTTCTACCCAACTCCCTTTGTGAGTTATGCTCACAAACAACTCCTCTAAGAGCCTGATGCAAAGGAATCGCCCAATTTTCATCACTTAATTTTGGTTTTGCACATTTTTGTTTTCGATTGTCTTACTTTTGTTTTTCCTTCTTGTCCTTTAACAAGTGGCAGGATGGTGTAGTAATCAAGAATGTGAAGTTCTCTCTTTATCGTTGTAAAAAAATAAAGAGAAGCAATTACATTGATCAAGGGAAAAAAAGAAGGTAGTGAATAACTGTTTTGAAAGGAAGGACTTGACCTACTAAAAGGGGGATCGATTATTTTTGTTTCTTGGATGGAAGCCAATTCAAACATTTGGGGAGAGGGTGAACTATCCTTGAAGAGAGATGATATAAGGAGAGAAAGATACTTAGACAACAATGAAGAGATGGATTGAGACAATTGGGATTGGAGTTTTTCTTCCTGTGAAAACAAACATTGACGGTATTGAAAGAGGCACGAACCAATTTTGTAAGGAAGCAATAACAAAGAGACAGAGAGATGCAGATGAATGGAGAAGGAAGAAAACTATGAATGGAAGAGAGAGAGAGAATAATGAATGAGAAGAGAGAGATGCCAGGAGTGACTTATGTGATTAGAAGAGGAATCTATCTATTGATTGGTTATAGTAGTAGAGCATAAAAAAGGTAGAATCAAGTTGAGTCTTTAAGATTTGAGGGAACAAGATTTTGGTGTAGGAAAAAAACATAGATAAACCCTATTTTTACATATGGTGTTGTCAACTCTGTTTTCTATTGTATTGAATGAGAAACAGAAGGTGTAAGACTATGTGTTCTTTCAAGTGTCACCCTATAGTTTGTTCATGTACCTTGAACAAGGAATGTGTAAATTGTTTTTGTTGTATGGGAAATGAATCAATTTGATCGAACAATCTTTTGCAGACTACCTCATTGGAATTGGAAATGGTTGTAGCTTCAGATTGTTGCTCACTGTAGTAGGTTATTTGAAGCTAAACAAAATCATTATTCTTTAGGGAACTCCATTAGCATAGGACTGTTGAAGATTCTTGTACCTTAAAATTGTTCTTTGGCTGAAGTTCAAACAAGGTTGCCATCAATCCCACACAAAATATGTAACCATGAGATAGAAAATTAAAAAAACCAATTTGTGGTAAAATCCATTACATGAAGATTGAATTGAGACACTATACAAACACTAAGAGCATACTCACCAAGCCACATAAGAAAAAATGAAAAATGCAGAGAAATGTGGAGCATTTTCTAGACCGTTCCTAACAAGCAACAAAACTGCTAACCCACTACAATTACCATAAACCTCCTTGGAAACACTGGTGACTTGAAAATATAGGAGCACAACATCCATAAAACATAAACGTTGAATCTCAAATTGTAAGACCATATCTTCATAGGCAGAGGAATGAAAAGCATTCTCCTAAATAGTCTTCAAAGCAACTTCTCATAGCAGAAATTTTCATCAACATGTGAAGACTAGAACATCCTTGTAGCAACACATAATTCCTCATGAAAAATAAGAGAGAGAATACAACATAGTAGAGAACATGATCAACAAAATATCTCCAACTTTAAAATTAATTCTAATCCTCATCTTACTGATTCTAATCCTCATCTTAATATGTCATCATGATATCATCTCTGCTAACATCAACCATACTCAATACAAATTTAATTATCATAAAATAAGGCATAATGCATCCAACCATGAACATCAGTAGCATCACTATTAGCACAACATCATACATCAATGACATCCCAAACTGGGTGTACATCAAAGACAATGCCAAAAATATGTGCAACAAGCTCTGAAACAAAGTGTTGACATCAATGACCAACAATGCCAAACATATGTGCAACAAACTCCCCCTTTGGCATTGATGGAAACACACACCTACACATTCTCCCCCTTTGACATCAAGGACAAAAGGCCAAGATCTTCATTTGAAACAACAACACATTATCAACAACTACACTTCTCCTTTAAACAATTATGCAAGCTCCCTTCCCAACAAGAACCAACCAACTACATACTCCCCCTGAGAGGTAGAACACATAAATCTAGGAGAAAATGATATGACATGAATTTCTCCCCCTAGATAGATGCACCATCTATGTATCTAGTTAGAAAAAGGAGGGGAAATAACTCCTAACTTCTACCTGAGATATTCAAAAGTATCCTTTGAAAGAACCTTAGTGAAGATTTCTGCAATCTGATCCTTAGTAGGTGCATACTCCAATCTAACTTCTTGTTTTTTATCTTTCTCCCTTAGAAAGTGATACTAGATAAAAATATGTTTGGTCCTTGAATGCATCACCAGATTCTTAGAAATGTTTATTGCACTAGTATTATCACATAATATTGGAATGGGTTCATCATACACCACCTTTATATCCTTCAAATTATGCTTTATCCAAAGCACCTAGGTGCAACAAGATGCTACAATAATAAACTTAGCTTCTATTTTGGATAAGGACATTGATTCCTACTTCATACTAAACCAAGAGACCAACCTGTCTCATAAGAAAAAATCACTTCCACTGGTGCTTCTTCGATCATCCACACATACCCAATCAACATTAGTATAAGCACTCAAGGAAAATTTCTCATCCTTCTTATACCACAAGCCATAATCCAAAGTTCCCTTCAAATATCTGTATATTCTTTTTACAACTTTCTCATTAGTTTTATTAGGATTAGCTTGATATCTAGCAACCAAACATACTGCAAGCATAATATCAGTTCTAGAAGCAATCAAGTATAATAAACCTCCAATCATAGACCTATAAAGAGTCTGATCAACCTCAGGTGACTCATCAATCTTGCTCAAGTGACAACCAGTGACCATAGAAGTACTTACTATTTTGGAATCCTCCATGTCAAACTTCTTCAAAATCTCTCTAACATTCTTAGCCTGCGAAATAAAGATGACATCATCTAGTTGAAGATTTTGAAGCCCAAGGAAGAAAGACAACTCACCAATCATAGAAATCTCAAACTCTTTCTGTATGTCTTCTACAAACCTCTTACACATATTATCATCATCCCCAAAGATGATATCATAAACATACACAACAATTATCAAAATATTGTCTTACTTTACCTTAATGTAAAGATTACTATATGCAATACCTTTCTTGAATCCTTGCTAAAGTAAATACTTATCCAACCAAGCATACCAAGCTCTAGGAGCTTGTTTGACTCCATACAAAGCTTTCTTAAGTCTGTGCACTATGTTTGGGTATTCTGATAGTTGGAAACCATTCGATTACTCAATGTAGACCTCTTCCTCTAAATCGCCATTGAAGAAGGCTAACTTGGCATCCATTTGATAGACTTTGAAATTATTGTGATCAACAAGGGCAAGAAACATCCTAATTTCCTCCATTCTGGCTACCAAAGAAAAAGTATCCTCAAAATCAATTCCTTCAACTTGTGAATAGCCCTTACATACCAATCTAGCTTTGTTCCTCAAAACTTCACCATCTTCATTCATCTTGTTTTGAAACACCCACTTTTTTCCCATAATATTATTATCAATTGGTCCAGGAACCAATTCCCATGTCTATTTATTTTCTATTTGATTCAATTCTTCTTCCATTTCCTTTATCCATCCATCATCTTTGCTAGCATTAACAAATTTTTTGGGCTCCACCTTTGAAAATAAGTATAGATTCACTTGCTCACTTTCTTTTGCAAGCCTTCTCCTATTCAGCACACCCTCATTCTTATCACCAATGATCTAATCTATTGAATGGTTCTTCTAAACATACTTTGCTAGAGTCTCAAGAACCTTTTTTATTCTTGTTTCTTCTCTTCTTTATCTTCTTCTGCTTCTTCAATTCAGGGAGGTATAAAAAATCTACAAACCTCTGGTTCTTGTGATATTTGACAAAAATATTCATCTACTTTTATATTTTCACTTTCAATCATCTTTCCCAATCTCTTGTTGTAGCATATATAGGCCTTGCTTATGGTTGAGTAACCAAGAAAGATCCCTTCATCACACCTTGAATCAAACTTTCCAAGGTCTTCTTCATCTCTTTTGATGTAGCATTTGTTGCCAAAGATCCTAAAGTATCTAACATTAGGAGGCCTTTCATACCATAGCTCATAAGGGGTCTTAGTGTGATTTACCCTCAATTATACTCTTTTAAGCAAATAGACAATAGTGTGAACTGCTTCCTTCCAATACATATCAGGTAGGTCAACATCTTTCAACATAGCCATAGCCATCTCTTACATAGTCCTATTCTTACTTTCCACTACCCCATTCTATTGAGGGGTCTTAGAAGAAGATACATGTATCCTAATACCATGATCTTCACAAACTTTTAAAATTCATTTGAAGTAATTTCGCCTCCTCTATCTAATCTTATGAACTTTATCTTAGCATCCATTTCATTCTCAAATTTTTCTTTGAAAATCTTAAACTTATTAAAGGCTTCTAATTAAATTCTCTTGAATATGTAACCCAAGTCATTCTAGAGTAGTCATCAATAAGCAACATGAAATATCTTTCACATTGTTGACTCCTTGTTCTTGTAGGTTTGCATAGGTCAGTGTGAGTCATCTCCAATGGAATTGTAGTAGAGCACTCCTTGCATAATGGGATTGCAGGCTTAGTTATCTTAAGCATATCTATCATTGCATGAGTAGAGCTAATCTTTACCATATTGTCAAAGTTGATGTGTCCCATTATCTTGTGCCACATCCAACACTCATTGGATTGAGCCAATAAGTATATTCTTTCATTTGGCTCCTTTATATGATAGACATTTCCATTTGTCCTAATTCATTTTGCAACTATTCTTTTGAACCTTGCCTTCCTAATCTCACAACCTTCAGCATGAAATTTAAGGTTGTACCCTTTACTGCACATTTGACTGACACTGAGGAGATTATTCTTCAACCCTTTGACATAGAGGATATCCTTAGTCTTGTTCTTTCCATAAATGGTTATAGCACCCTTTCCAAAAATCTATGTTGACTCATCACCATAAAATTTAACAGCTCTACCATTCCACTTCTTAAGGCTAATGAACCTTCCCTTGTCACCAATCATGAGGTTAGCGTAACCACTATCAATCTCCCAAGCATTTTCTTCTTCCTTCAATGCATGAACGGTAGTCCACACAACCAGTGATTTTTCATTCTGCTTGTGAGCTTGCAAAGTGCCATACTTCTTACATTTTTCAACATCACCCTTTTTTTCACCAACTTTCAGAGCCATGAATAGGGTTTCATCATTTGAAGCAGTATCTTCATTTTCTAAATAAAAATTTCTTTCCTTGGAATATACTCCTTTTGAACTTCTCTCTTTTCTTATTATCTTCCAATTCTTTAAAAGGAAATTTAGAGGAAAAATAACCAATCCTTCCACAATTGAAACACTTGAAGGGTAACTACCTTTGTATTTTTTGGTGCCTTTCTTCAATCTTATTACAAATTTTTCTTCTACCTCATCAAAGTCATTATTTTGATTTGTTGTTTCATCTTCTACCTTTTTATTGACTTTGGAGTTGCTTCCTTCTTTGGAACATCTTTGTCAAAATCTCTCATTTCAAAGGCTATGAGAGCACCAAATAATTCACCTACTAAACACTTATATCCAAGTCCTTAGACTCCTCAATATCAAATACCTTATGACTATAAGATTTAGGAAGAGATCTCTAAACCTTCTTCGCAATCTCATCTTCTTTCACTTCTCCACCAAGACCTCTAAAGCTAGTAACTACTTCATCCACCCAATGCATATAACTAGCAATGTATTCATCCTTTGTCATCCTCAGGGTCTCAAATATGCTCTTGAATATTTGCATCTTGTCTTTCTTCACTTTATTATCTCCTCCATAAATGTTGCTTAGTTTTTCCCATAGATCCTTGGTAGAACTACAACTCATCACCTTCAGAAGTTATGAATCAGCTAACCCACACATGATAGCATTATTTACCTTGGAATTTTTCTCATACAACCTAATCTCAGTTGGATCTATTGGAGGAGCAACAGGGGCAGTGTAACCATCCTTGAAAATTTGTCAAACACCAAACCCTAAAGAGTTTAGATGGCCTTCCATTCTTACTTTCTAAAAGGTGTAATTTGTCCCATCAAACCTAGGACCCTTGTAAGATCCATCATGTGTCATCCCAGACCTTTCCTCAAGCATTTAAGCTTCTTCAGAGGAACTCAACTTTGATACCAATTGTTGAACACACTTGGATACTAAGAGGGGGGGTGAATCAATATCAATAAAAACTTAAACCCTTTAGCAATATGAAAATACAAAATTTTAATAAGATCGAAAACCCTTACATAGATCAATAATACTTAACCAGATCAATAATAATGAAAGATAAATAAATTAACACACATGCACAAGATAACACCAAATTTACGTGGAAAACCCAAGAAGGGAAAAACCGTGCAATGATAAATCTCACAATATAGGAAGCTCACTGCTTATAGAATTATAAATTTTTTTAAGGCTCACTTCCTAAGGAAGCACATTTCTCCTTGAAGTACTTACAAGATAAGGCACACAACCTTAGGGAAAGATACAAAAAGGACTTGCAGTACTAAGGTTCCCAACTCCAAAGCAAGATACAAATTACAAGGACCTGCTAAAGAGACTCACTATTTGATAGCAAGATACATGAAGATTTACAAATTACAACATATGTCAACAATACACTTTGTTGATTGAGGTGTTAAAGCTCGTCTAATCTTTCTTTTCTACAACTCATTGCATCATTTCGTACTCACACACCACCACACAATCACTCAACTTTGCAATTAGTTTGTTATTTATTTTATATCCTTCACAAGATCATAAAACACCAATTAGGCTGGCTAGAACAAAAGATAAATAATAATTCCAACAAGTTAGCCACAAAAATATAATGTGGTCCTATCTAGGAGATAGAGAGGACCAAAGACAACTTATTACATCTTCCAATGTGATCCCAAACAACACACATGTTGGTGCATAATAACCCAAGTTGTAATAGGGAAACATGTAGATGAAACATGTAGCATATTACTAATTGTCCCAAAAATATACGCTCAACTAAATTTACTTAATGTGGTTCTTAACAAGATAGGTCAATACCCAAATACATCTTAACACAACCTCAAATGTTGGTTCAGAACCCCAAGCACATAACACAAGTAAGCAAACAAGACCTATTGGCCAGACATCCGCAAATTACCCAAGAAGCCAGTTCAAACACAATGCAACACCAAAGAGATCAACCACTGATGTGTGGATCACAAAGAAATGTTCCATGAACATATAACAACACTTTCGTATACTTCTTCTACACTTTCATGCCATGAACAAAATAAAAATAGAACACTTCATCCCACATAGAATACACAACCATGAGATAGAGCATTAACAAACCAACTCATAGTAAACTCCATTACATGAAGATTGAACTAAGACATTGCACAAACATTAAGAGCATTTTCACCAAGCGGTAGAAGTAGAAACAAAAATATAGAGAAATGTGAAGCATTTTTTGAACCAATTGTAACAAGCAACAAAACTGATAACCCACTACAATTACTAGAAACTTCCTTGATAACACTGGTGACCTGAAAAGATAGGAGTGAAAAATTCAAATAACATAAATGTTGAATCTCAAATAACAAGACCATATCTTCAAAGGTGGAGGAATGTGGATCATTCCCCCAAATAGTGTTCAAAGCAACTTTCGACAACAAAAACTTTCATCAACATATAGAGACCAAAAAATCCTTGTAGCAACACATACTTCCTTAGAAACAACAATAAAGAGCCTAGATACCATCAACAATATCTCTCCAACTTTAGCATTAATTCTAATCCTCATCTTAATATGCCATCATGATATCATCTTTGTTGATAGAAACCATACTCAATATAACTTTAACTATCATCAAACAAGGCATAACATTCAACCATGAACATCAAAAAAGTCACTATTAGCACATCATACATCAATGACACCCCAAATTGAGTGTACATCAAATACAAACAATTCCAAACATATGTGCAACAATCTCCCAAACAAAGTGTTGAAATCAATGACAAACAGTATCAAACATATGTGCAATACTCTTCTCCCAGTTGTTTGACATCTTTAAACTTTCAATTCTTAAATTATGCCTTGTGTGACCTTGTGACATATTGAGGATTCCTTTAGAATACCTATATATCCTAGATAATACCTTCCAATTGTCTTTTATTATGGTTCCAAAAAATCATATCGCCCCCTAAAGTTACTCACAATGTACTTCCATGTGTTGATATAGAGATAACCTTATTGAAGCCTTTAACACTTCTCAATAAGGTATTTAATGTGTACATGACTATCCCTAGCTATCCCTCATAGGTAGATAGTATAAGTGGATTGATTTTCATTGTGGGCCCACACTAGGACTTAATCCAACCTAAATAATTCTAAGATTATTTTGGTGTCTTTTGTGTTTATTATTGTTAGATTAAAACCTCCCTACTTGAAGGAAAAATGGGACTATTATCACTTGAAACTACACCCTTCACTTAAACTAATTCAACATCCATTTACACATTGAGAATGATCACTAGGTGTGGGACCTTGTTGTTGAGATTAGACCTCCAGAGAAGGTTGGCTCCTTGCTAAATCTAGGTGCATGTGTTGATCTAATAAAACATAAATTAAACCAAAATCTATTCCTATTTTAATTGGTGCCAAAGAAAATGGAGAGAAAGAGTACAAAAAATAAAAATACGTGATGTATCGAGATTTAATGAGTTTCCTCCTTTCTCACAAAAACATAAGGAATCACTAAAGTTTACAAGAAGGTCACTCAACTCTTTGATTTACTAGATACTATAATAAATATGCAGGTAAGGGAGTTCAACAGTCACTAAGAAAGAAGAGGCAATCCACAAAATATCTTATAGAACATTGTTACATAACATACACCCCAAAACAATGGTAAAACTCATTCAAAAAACATGAAGGTAAGAAACATTAAACATGCAAAAATAAGAAGAGATGAAACAAGAAATTTATATTTATTCAAAGGCATTGAGCATGTTTACATTTGTAAATAATTGTAGAGGATACAATTCTATGGTAGAGAAACTAAGGAGGAATTGTAAAAAATAGGATCACAAGCCCTTTATACTCATAGAGATGCAAGGAGCATTCCTCATTAATGTCATGTCTAGATATCAAATCCACTAAGAAACATGGCTGGGGAGATGATTCTTGTTAGAGAATGGTGTTTTTAGCATGGGTGAGCATGAAATAATTAATCCCCTAGAGCATAATGGAACTAGTGTGGTGGGTGCTATAAAGTGGTAGGTAGGAAGTGGAGTGTCATGAGTGAGGATTGCATCCTTTGGAGAAACCTATGATCTTATCAATAATCCGCATTAGCAATGAATCATCATTGGAACCACAATGAATCATCAAAACCACCAAATACTCTACAACATGAAATACCTATGTGAAGCACACTAAATCAGTAGAGTCACTTGCCTAGATCCATATCATAGCATGAGAAGCATGGTAGGTGTGTATAAATGTTGACTCATCTGCCTCAAAAACTCATGCATTGTTTTTCTTCAACTCTATGAGATCCCTCTTAATATGTGAGTAATTGGATTTATCCCTTTTAGAGATTGATGATTGAGAGCCTATGTTGCCTCTTTAGTTTAAATGAGATATGTTGCTCTATCTTGGCACTAGATAGCCAATAGAATAATAAGGAAAGGTATTGGGATTTTATTTCTCCTAGAATTTGTGTCATGATGCCATGTGGATCCTCGTCATTCTTTTCCTCTACTCTGAGACTAGACCCACCAACTTGTTGATTCACTACTAATGACCAATGACACAACAACTTTGTCTGTGTGACATAGTATTTCATTTGATAATTTCATGATGGCATGTGGAGGATCCTCAAGGAGGATAGACAATCATGTAATATGTTTTGTTGAGAAAGGGGTCCCACTAGACCTATCAAATCACTTCGCTCAAGCAATGGTGCAACCCTTTTAGAAGTGTAATATTTCTCCTTGTGAAGATTTAGTGTGGGGAAAACACCTATCCCTTGAAAGATATTTCCTATATTTCCCTTTGTATTTATGTGATGGACCCACCTACTTTCCAAATTGTCATATTGTGACCAATCACATGATGTTATCAAGGCATGAATTTTTCATTTAATTTTTTGTGCCATGATGACATGTAGAGGCTCTGGGAATTATTGTCAACTTTTTCATATTCCTTTTCTTGTCAAGCCTTAAGTGAAAGTGGGCCTACCAAATTGATGAGTCACTTGACTTTCCCAATGACACATTGTAGGGAAAGTGGCAAGCTCATTCCATTAAATATGTTCTCCAAGGTGATGTGTGAAGACCCCTAAGTCTCATTGGTTGCATAATTGTGTTTCCTTTTAGATTGATGGCCCCTACTAAATATTAGACTAGATACCTCATTCAATAGTGCAACACTTAAAATTTGTAGGACTAACAAATTTTAAACACTATGAAGTGTTTCCACACATCATCCTTATGCTTCAAATTTGATGGGTTGTGTTGATAACTTGCATGCTTTGATTATTTTGGTTTTTGACTTAGATATTCAACTCAAACATGAAAGGGGGACAACTATTAATAAAATGGCATCTCAACCTTGCAATTACAAAAGGTTAATTTTTATATTAATTTTATATTTGATTGTGGGAGATGCAAGCGGTACCCCCTATGGAGTTTGGGGCCATGCACCCTAGGGGGTTTGTGGGTAGTTCCCTTGAAATCAGGATTTTATATATTTTTCATGTTTTCAATATGGATTTTTCATCATTAGGTCACATATCTAACAATAGAGATTATGCTAACCAGTGTATTATGCCTTTGTATTAGATTGTATTGTGTGTGAAAGTCTCGTAGATGTTGGGTTTCCTATGGATCTTTGGTTGGCGATACTCCTATGAAAGCTTGCTTTGCAAGTATATTGTAATCTCCTTGATTTTTGAATAATGTATTGGTGACTTTTGGAGTGTGGGGGTTTTCTCCTAAAATGGTTTTCCCTACGTAAATCACCATGTTGTGGTATGAATGGTATTTGTGTTTATTTTTATTTAATTTCTATAATTTTTGTAAAGATCTAAAATGTTTTGTATAACCCTCCTCTCAATATTAGTTTAGGAAATTATTATGCTGCCTTAACTTCCTTACAACAATGACACAATGACCAAAGGCACATCACGAGCATGGAAATCTTGTGTAACATTTCTCGGAATAATTCTAATTGGTCATCTGAATTTTATATTTTTTTTCATTTTTAATATGGATCATTCATCATTAGGTCACATATCTAACGATAGATATTGTATTGATCATTGTATTATGGCTTTGTATTATATTGTATTATGTGTGAAAGTATCATATATGTTGAGTTTCCTATGGATCTCTAGTTGGCGATACTCCTAAGAAAGCTTTCTCTGCAAGTATATTGTAATCTCCTTGATTTTTGGATAATATATTGGCGACTTTTGGAGTGTGGTGGTTTTCTCTTGAAAGGGTTTTCCCTATGTAAATAACCATGTTGTAGTATGAATGGTATTTTTGTTTATTTTTATTTAATTTCTATAATTTTTGTAAAGATCTAAAAAAAATTGTATAACCCTCCTCTCAATATTAGTGTAGGAAATTATTCTACTACCTTAGCTTCCTTACAACAAAGATACAATGACCAAAGGCACATCAGGAGCATGGATATATTTTGTAAGATTTCTCAAACTAATTCTGATTTGTGGGAAACAAGAAGGGGGACATGAAATAACAATAGGGGCATTATCCATTAAGCCTCATTTTTTCTATATTTTTTCTTAGTTTAAGTTTTTCAAAAAATTAAAACACACAAAAAAGTATTTGATTAAGGTTTAGACACCAACCATTATTCACTTGCTCCAAAACCATCCTTTGCATCCAAACCCAAAACTTTACCAACTTATCCATCCAAATCATCCAAAAGATCAGAAATCCAAGCAACTAACCAAAATAATGGACTCATATCCCACACCAACAGGACCAAAACTTGTAATGAAAGCAACGCCAAATATTATAGTCAAGGGAAAATAAAAAAACCATGAGACCTTTAGATCAAATCCTCTTCCCAAATTAATCCAAGTATAATGACTATAATGGCATGTTATCAATCAACTAAGATATGATCCCTAATGATGGTGAGAATGATGTTAGCCTTGTTGATCAACTAGGATATGACCCCTATGACAATAATACGAGTTGTGTGGATCAAAAAAAGTGTAGATATTCCCCTAATGTCTAATTAACTGATGTAGATGATCATACATGTAGCTTAACAAACCTATAGATCCCCAAATTAAGCAGTTCATTATTCAAGAAGGGGTTGCATTGAATTTTCAACTAGGGAGTCATAGACTTAAGATGATGTTGGAACTATATATGTGTTCAATAATCCTAAACTTCCTATATGGACTAAGTGTTGGTGTAATTAATTATTTAATTACACTTTAGGATAAGTTTACTTAGGTAATTATTTATTTCCTAGGATAATTATCATTTAATTCTTATCTTATCTTATTGAGCTATCTTTTTGCTCAAGATAAGATTAGGGTTGCTTTTTCTTGCTTTATTGCATCATTTCCTTTTCGAAGGCTTTTGTAATATTTGTAAAACAGTTATTCTCAATAATCAATAATTCTAATTTTTGCTTGCACAACTTTGCTCTGAGATTTTATAGAACATCTTTCATTTCTTGTTCTGAATATCTGTGCATATGATAGGTGATCGCTTGCAGGTGTTCTTGGTGATTGTGAAGTTGGTTTTTCAACTTCTACATGGTATCAGAGCTCTAGACCTGTTGCTGCCTATTCGTGATCTGAAGATATCTCTCACGGCATCTTTTTCTGTGTAAGGGATTCAGGTCAGATTTATTTTCTGTGGATCTGGGGGTAGCCAAATTTTCAGAGAAATTTGGGCTCAAATGGACATCGCCATCGCAATTAGAGCGTCCAAAAACCCCAAAAACACCTTTTGTTTCGTCGATTTAGGCGAAAGTTGAAAAAAAGGAAAAAAAAATTAGCCGAAGAGGCCATACGGCCTCCCCAGCACGCAGATCAAGGAAGAAAATTAAAAAATTAAAAAAAATCAAAAAAATTAAAGTTTTTTTAAAAAAATTTTGTGCCGCCCGTTCAAAGACCTGTGCCACCAAGCAACCACCGATCCTCAGCCCGGTGGCCACCCGCGAGCCACCACCTCCTCCAGCATTGCTCCTCCTACGCCGAGCTCCGCTCCACCCAACTCCTCCTACACCGAGCTCAGCTCCATCCATTTCAGCCCTCCGCGGGTCCTAATCACCTAGCCCAAGTCATCTAGGTGGCCATGGGCCACGCCAGCCAGTCAGCCCCCGAGGGCATTTTCTTCTAAGCTGGCGGTCTTATTAGGACCCAAGAGCTACACCCCAGGCCCCTGGCATATTTTTTTTAAAAAGAACCCTGCAGTGCCTAGTCACATGAGTGGCTGAGGGCTAGAGCCGAAGGTGCTACATTTTTTACCCTCTTTAGTGTAGAAAGGTCCTTTTACAGGCTTTTTTTCATTTTTTCATAACTTGGTAAAACAGAGGCATTTTTTTGCAAACGAGATATCGTCGGAACACTGATTCGACGACAGATCTGATGGTGGCAGTTTTATTTCCTGATTTTTTCATTTTGATGCCTTTTTCGCCTAACCAAGCCAGAAGTTCTTGTTTTCACTCCGGGAGGCGTAACTTTTGTGTTCTGGCTCCATTTTTCGAAAACAAATAGGCGTTGGAAAGTTGGTTCAGTGCTCTACACAAATATCAGACCTAGTTTTTCAATTTTTTTACCAAGTATCTGATATTTCTGTTTGATCTCATCCTTTACCTTTTCAGTTATTTTCTTGGGAAGCATGCAATTAGGCTTTTTTTTGAGATTAGTGAGCATTGTTTTTCTATTTGAGAGTATATATATTTTTTTTCTATCATGGATTTACACAACATTGCACTCCTTACTCCATTCAACTATTTTGGTTGGAAAAAACAAATGGAGATTCACTTGAAACATAAAGGGTTGTATAGGGTAACCATGGGTACAAAAATTGAACCTATAGGTGCTACTGAAAAGAGAAAATGGTTTAATAGGTGTGATGAAGCTTATGGTACTTTATGTCTATCTCTTTCATCTAACCTCCTTTTTCACATTGAATCTTGCACTACACCAAATGAGATATGGGCTTCTTTGGAGTCTTTGTTTGGGAAGCAAGATACTATGAGAGGGTTTTAGTTAGAGAATGAGCTTATTGGCTTAAATCCTAGGGATTTTGACAACATCCAGGATTTTTTTACCAAACTCAAGTCTCTTAGATTACAGTTGTCATAGTGTGGTGTTCAGAAAGAAGACTCTCATTTGATATTGTCCATCCTTTATAAGCTTGGACCTGATTATTCAGTTTTTGTATCTACCTTTTATGCCACTAGGGATGCACTTGGTACGAGATTCACTATGCCATATCTTGATGAATTTGCTTCATCTCTCACTCGATAGCAATCTAAGTTAGCTAGCATGGGCATGGTGAAACCTTCTTCCTCTTCACAGGCACTTATTGCATCACAAGAGCCCAGAGATCAGAAGGCTTCTACAGGAAAAGGCAAGAAATAGAAACAAAAGGATTCCAAACCTCATGAGCAGCAAAAGGAGTCCTCATATTCATCCTCCTCTTCTAAGGGGAAATCATTTAGGAAGGAGAAGTCTACATGTGCATATTGCAAGAGGGAAGGACATGCAGAACATAATTGTTACAAGGACATTGATGAGCCGAAACATCTTCTTCAGAAACATCAAATTAATTTTCCTTCTAGGATGTCTGCATCATCTTCTTCTCCTCATTCTTCTTCTTTAGAGTAGCATAACACAGGCACAACTAGTTTACATACTTAATCAGATATGAAGGGACATGCTCTTTGTGCTTCTTTGGGTATTGGATCAAGGAGATGTCTTCTAGATTCAGAAGCATCTCATCATATGGAATCTTCGTAGTCTATGTTTACTTCCTTTGAGCCTTGCACTATGTCTCCCATTTTGATGGGAAACAACACTTACATGAGTGTTACAGGGAAGGGGTCTATTAGTTTTGGGGACCACTCCTTTTAGGATGTCTTGTGTGTCTCTCACTTGATAAATAACCTTCTTTCCATCTATCAGATAACACATGGGGGAAATGGGAGATCTGTGGAGTTCACACCTGATTCAGTTATCATCAGAGACTTGGAGAGTAGAGCAGTTATTGCTACTGGGATAGTGGATCACTCATCTCGGTTGTATTCTTTCACTGATTTTACTACTGGTGGTGCTTATGTTCCTACAGTTGTTCCTCACACTTCGAGTGTGCATCATCATTCAGAGGAGAGATTTGGCTTCTTGAACATTGGTGTTCTCACTTCAGATCATGTTCTTGAGCCTTCCATTCCATCTCCTCCTCCTCCTGTTGCTTCTTCTGTTTCAGTGCAACAGGATCCAATTGATCATACATCTTTGGAGGTTTCTATTGAGTCTTCACATACTTCGGCTTCTTCATTTGTTGAGGTCACACTTGCTTGTTTGGAGACATCTTGGGCTGCACCTATTCCACCTTCAGATATTTCTTTCATTCGGCCTCTTCCCTCTTTCTTTCAGGAGATGCAGTTTCTTCAGTTCTTTTGGAGTTACTTCATTTTGGGGGGGATCTATGGTCTCTTTCTTCCTCTCTTATGGGGGGATTCATTTATGTATCTTTGTGATGGATGGTGTCCTTGGGGGGTCTTATGGAGTCCTCCATCTTTCATCACTTAGTTAGTTTATTGCATTCTATTGTGGGGAGGAGTTTTGTTCCCATGTGGTTTTCTCCTTTACCCCATTTGATTTAGTTTGCATTGAATTTGTAAATGAGTACCTGATTAGGCCTTGTTGCCAGAACTCATCTTTGCATAATAATTTGCTTCTCCCTTAGTTGCACTTGTGGGGGGGGGTGTTGGTGTAATTAATTATTTAATTACACTTTAGGATAAGTTTACTTAGGTAATTATTTATTTCCTAGGATAATTATCATTTAATTATTATCTTATCTTATTGAGTTGTCTCTTTGCTCAAGATAAGATTAGGGTTGCTTTTTCCTGCTTTATTGCATCATTTCCTTTTTAAAGGCTTTTGTAATATTTGTAAACAATTATTCTCAATAATCAATAATTCTGAATTTTGCTTGCACAACTTTGCTTTGAGAGTTTACAGAACATCTTTCAGTTCTTGTTTTGAATATATGTGCATGTGATAGGTGATTGCTTGCAAGTGTTCTTGGGGACTGTGAAGTTGGTTTTTCAACTTCTACACTAAGTATAGGTGATTGCACAATAATAAACTTAACAAAAGCTTCTAACTAAAAGTAACTCCTACCTAAAGAATAGGGTAAGCAATTTCTAGTTATTGTTTAACAACTATGTGTATCTATCATTCATGGACTATAACTAATTTCTATTTATGTTGCAACATGTTCTAATTAAACTAATCATTTAATAATATTGAACAAGATATAAATTGGAAATTTTACTTTGAACAAACTATAATATAGAATTCAATGTTATGTAAACTATAAATTATAGATTAGAAACTACAATGCATAATCTAATTAATCATCTAAACTAATGTGGCTCTAAATGGCATCATATTCCCAACATTCTCCCACTTGACATTATACATTGCAATTATTCTAAACAAGGAATCATTCTTATAAATCAAGTATAGGACTCAAGGCCAATGGCCTTCCTACACCAAGAACCAATACCTTTCCCAAGTCTCTGTAACCATTTCTTTTGTCACTAAAACCTACACCAATCTATTCATGAACACAAGCATCAAATTCAAATGATAACAAAAGACTCTAAGTGACTGTCACACTCATACAAAATTGGAATAGCAACCATAGCAAGTCACTAGCTCATCCAAAACTATCATAGGTAGAACTTCATGCTATCAACATAGCAACCCTAATCTGCAAACAAGTCCTTGTATATCTACCATCCTGCGAAATAAGACTCCAAGGTAACAACACACATAGACATGCGATAAAAAACCTTTGAAGTAACTCACTATAGTAAAGTGTAACTAGTCCAAGAGAGGTGCCCCTCTCATACAAAATGCATATACCTTTTGGAACTCCCACTGCATAGGTAATGTCAAATATGAAAACAAGATCACAAAATTAACAAGTCCTCCAATAGCACTTCACATAGAGGATGTGGCTAACTTCTCTACAATAGTGTCGAAGAAGCATACAATGATATGCAAAATACATCTCTCAGAACACAAGAACCTTCAAGAAGAAAACTATTCCCACAAAGAGAGAACCTACAAATCAAACCATGTTCTTATACCACATTAATATGTGCTAAACTATGTAAAGTAATATCTCCTTCAACACTCCCAAATTGAAAGGCTATCAACATCGAACCATTCAACTTAGAATGAAACATGGAAAAACTTAGATGTAAACCTCTCACATAAAGTAGATCAAATTTAGCCAAACATTCCCACAACAAAAGCGAACATACCCAAAGCCACTAACTATCTTTCGTACCTCTCCTACCCAAATCCTCAAAACTAAATCAAATTCAATATTGCAAGGAGAACAATGGAAATACATAAAATCGTGCATCTACTTCTCAACAATTCATAAGATAAGTCAAGATACATCTAAATAATGCATTTAATAATCAAGCGGGCAACACCTCTTAGATCATTTTACCTGCCAAGTAGACCAAGAGTGGGATACAAGATTGTCTTGTGCATACAATAGAAAAACTTCTCATCAAGTCTATGATGGACTCATATCCATTTCCAGGTGTAGGCTTCTTGGTCTTTATTGTTGAAAAATATTTTCTTACAAGTAACCATTCCAACATATATCTCTTAACGTAAGAAATATCCAACCTAACCCAAGTCTCTCTAGTTTCCATGAGCACCCACTAATCAATCCATGCCAACTTCAAATGTAACCTACATAATCATGAAGCTCCAAGAAAATGATTAATACTCAAAACTAAAAAGAACTACATCCTCTCCAAAGGAAGAACAATAACACCTTTACCAAAGACTCTAAGGGTCCTCCATGAAACAAGGTGTTAAAACCTCTTCAAATCACATGAAGATAACCATATCCTACCAAAGCTCCCACTAAACTATGATACCGATCTATACATGGCAACACGATAAACATCAAACCATCACTGTCAAAAACTTCCCATTGCAACATGTAACCAAGCTATCCATGACATCGTGATAACCATATCCTGGATGAAGATCATCCATACATGAAAAACCATTGGCTCAAAACCATCTGCTCAAAACCATAAGCTCCAAAACCATAGACCAATTCAACTAGCAAAAAACCATGTGTTAAAGACCACTAAAGGTTAATCCACTAACTCTAACCCAAGAACTAGTTTAACCTAGCTTCCCTCCCCTTACCACCTGGGAGAACTCCTCTCTTACTAGGCCTTTCCTTTCAGGGATTAAGCAAGCCATACCAGGTCTTATAGCCATCAGCCAAAATAAATTGTAACATACTTCTTTTACAAATCTATAATAACACAATAGTAAAAGCTCCCACTCCCATTATAGCCAAAAACACCTCCAAACATTTAAGAGAAAGGTGCCCCAAACTCTACCCAACCATTAGCTCTGATACCAAATGTTGAAAATGGAGGTAATTATGTAGCTTAATGCTTTATAAACCTATGCGATTGTAGATCTAATTAAGTGTTCTTTGTTACAATTTCTCTGTATATTATTATCTATTTAGATTCATTTTACCAATTGTAGAAGTAGATAGAAGATTGTAGAAGAATAAGACAAAAAGATAGAAGTGACACAACATATACCATGGAGAAATCCTTTCGGGAAAAAACTTGACCACCAAAATCAATAATGCTTGTATTATTTAATCTTAGAACAAGATTGCAATAATTATTTATTGATCCTTGCTTGAGATGCTTCTTTTCCTTCAACAATTCTTCTTCACAACCTGCAATAAACTCTCATGTGTCCAAGCATGAATACACACATCCTATGCCATGGTTCACAAAAGTACTCTCTTTGAACTCTCTTCAACTTGCTGCAATAAATAGAAAATTGTGAACATTGTAAAATCCAAAGAGTTGAGAATTACAAGAGGATAAAGCTCCTCACAAATATCTACGCCATTCTTGTGCAAGTAGAGTTCTTCTATGAAAAAAAATGTCAAACCAATTCCTTCATCAATTTGGGCATCCCAAACTTAAGTCTTAACTCAACGTTGATTATGAAGATATCTTCCAAACTTCTCCTCAAAGTTGGCACCCAAGAATGTGCCCCACTTAACTGAGCCTTGTAAATATCTTCTCATGCAAAGGTGTTAAGTCCAAGATCTCAACTTGGGTGCCCAAGGTGGGTCCAAGTCAATCTTTGTTAACTGAAACATATATCTCCACCATTCGTGCAAACATCATGCATGATTGATCATACCCTGTTAATTGAAAGTATCAACATGTTATCTGTCATGCAACTGAAGTCATTAGCCATGCAACTCAAGTCAATTGAACTCAACTAACATGCAACTAACTACATGAAACTAAAGATAACTGAACCATAACTGAATTGAATTGAATAAAATTGATATTGGACTGAACTAAACTAAACTAAATTGAATTGAACTAAACTCCACTCATTTAAATATCAATTCCTAACTTCTAGGATCTTTACATGCATTATTGAAATATTGTCTTTCTCCAAAAAGTTAACTTAAGAAAGGTGGGTTCCACCTTCCATGTGGGTGCCCCATGTGCTCCTATTATGTAGGATCTCTTCTTGGACACCCTCACATGTTCCTATCATTTAGGAATAATTACAAATGTCAATTTACATTTCCATTTCATTCGAACTTAATCTCTTTCTAATCCTAGTGTTGGGGAACATTTTCCAAGGACTTAGGAGATACATGAAATATGTTTAGGATTGCAATTATACATTATACAATGGCATTATCAAAGACCTGATGAGAAGGTTGTATAATTCTTCCACTTGACATTATACATTGCAATTATTCTAAACAAGGAATCATTATTATAAATCAAGTACATAATTCAAGGCTAATGCCTTCCTACACCATGAGAACTTATCTCTAGGAACTGGTTTCGTAAGATAATCTGCAACATTGATCAAAGTGTCAACTTTCTCAATCAATACCTTCCCACTCTCAACCATTTTTCACAGAAAGTGATACTGAGCATCAACATGCTTACTATGATCATGATACATAGGATTTTTGGATAAATAAATAGCACTCTGACTATCACATTCAAGTTTAATTTGATTGCAATTAAAATCAATGCCTTTCCCAAGTCTCTGTAACCAAACTGCCTCTCTAGAGGCATGTGAAACCACCGAGTGTGTTGAACTCCCGTCCAACCAAGGTGTGGGCTCCTCAAACTTCCTACTGAAATCTCATCAAGAATATCCATCTCAACACATATCTCTTAACATAAGAAATATTCAGCCTAACCCAAGTCTCTCTAGTATCCATGGGCACCCACCAATCAATCCATGCCAACTTCAAATGTAACCTGCATAATCATGAAGCTCCAAGAAAATGATTAATACTCAAAACCAAAGAGAATTACATCCTCTTCAAAGCAAGAACAATAACACATTTACCAAAGACTCTAAGGGTCCCCCATGAAACAAGATGTTAAAACCTCTTCAAATCATATGAAGATAACCATATCCTACCAAAGCTCCCACTGAACTGTGATACCGAGCTATACATGGAAACAAGATAAACATCAAACCATCACTATCAGAAACTCCTATTGAAACATGTAACCAAGCTATCCATGAAATTGTGATAACCATCTCCTAAATGAAGATCACCCATACATGCAAAACCATGGGCTCAAAACCATGAGCTCCAAAACCATGGACCAATTCAACTAGCACAAAACCATGTGTTAAAGACCACTAAAGGTTAATCCACTAACTCTAACCCAAGAACTAGCTTAACCCAACTTCCCTCCCCTTACCACCTGGGAGAACTCCTCTCTTACCAAGCCTTTCCTTTCATGGATTGAGCAATCCATACTAGGTCTTACAACCATCAGCCCAAATACATTGTAACATAATTCTTTTGCAAATCTGCAACAATACAATAGTAAAAGCTCCCACTACAACCAAAAAACCTTCAAACTTTTAAGAGAAAGGCGTCCAAAACTCTACCCAACCATTAGCTCTGATACCAAATTTGAGGTGATGCTTGCAAGATATTTTCTTGACCAACGATTAGTTAAGTGTTCAATTTAGGGTTCCTAAATTGAGAAGACATTGGTTTTGACTTCATGTTACACGATGAAACTCTACTTGCACAATCTAGGTGTGGTTTTTTTAGAGGAGCTTCAAGCTCTTGTTTTGTACAACTCTTATGGAGTTTACATGCTAATTATTTTTCTATTTATTCCAGCAAGTGAATCAAAGTTGATTGCAAGTTACCAGGTTGAGCTTGTGCATGTGAACACTTAATTAGATCTACAATCTCATAGTTATACAAAGTATTAAGCTACATAATGTCCTCCATTTTCAATAGTTGTATAGTGCCTCAAGTGGCCCTTCCTTGATCCATTGCATCCATTGTATCTTCTTCAATTATTTAATTTAAGAAAACATGCAACTAAAATATCATCTTTATTGTATTCCAATCATAGACAGTGTTTTGAACAAAATGTTACAAAATATTAAATTCAATCTAATTCACGCAAATATCTATCTGTATGGCTGCTCGACAAAGTACCCTCTTATATAGAGTCTGTGAGAGTCCAATTATTCAAAAAATATATACAAACTAAAATAAAATGTTGACTCTCCCATGAAAATAGGAAGAGGACCAAGTCTTTTATCGTAACACAAAATAACAACTAATGAGAGTAAGAGTATAGAATTCTAATAAGCACTCTACACTATTTAAGATAACCATTATATAACTTGGAAATGTGCTCAACAAGACAATCCTTATTATAACTACCATTCCTTGTTGGAACAAACTTCCTCCTCCATAATTTATTGAAAATATGGAGTGACACATGGCCATCCATGTTCACGTCCTCAAATCATCATTTGCATCTCATTCTAGGAGTATGCACATGTTGTAGCAGATTGACTCCTCTGGATATGTTGAACTATCATTCTTCTGCTACAAGCTAAGAATCTTTTTTTTGTAGGTTGATAGGTTCTTCCTTGTAGGGGTTAGTCTTATTTCGTTAAGGAATTTTTTATTGTTAGCAACTATGATTAATCCTGAAATTATACTAAACTCATATAAATTAAAATTTCATACACACATTCATTAATATAATATATATCATCTTCAAATGCTTTGAAACACTTAAATTATATGAAAATTTTTTGGTAATGTCTTTTGAAGTTTAACAAAAATGAGATAAAAACATGAAACTACAAGGAAACTAGAAATTCTTATGGCTCATCACAGAGTATGAACCTTATTATTATCAAACCTTAGAACATATTTCCTTAATCAAGTTTTTCACAATCCCTACTCAACATCCCTCTACTATCCATGCCAAGAACCCATAAGATATAGTCACCCATACATCTATCCTCAATACCAAGAACCCATAAACTCTAGTCATCCATCCATATATTATCAATACAAACAACCCATAACATTCCAACCTACTTACCAAAAATTATATTTCCAACAACAAAAACCACCTTTCTAACAACACAAGTGTCACAACTCCTCTTCTCCAACTGCATATTTGGATAGAATTTAATACTGAAGATAAATTCATGAAAATGTTTTGATATTCATTATTCCACGTTTCCTAAAATATCTACCAATTGGACCTAGCAATTTATTACTGACAAGGAATAAACCTAACAAATATCTTTGAATGGAAAACAAATTGGATTCACCAACTATGGGAGTAAAAGCGTAGACCTATGAATTAAATTTCTACCAGCATAGACCCACTGGCAAAGGGGAATTACATCATCCACAGCTGCCCAAAATAGACTTATGATCACCTCACCGCACCCATGTTTCTCACGTTGGATTTTTATTCAACTGCCATAATAAATTTTGGAGCTAACTTCAAACTACAGTTTGGAAAGAATTTAATACAATTTTACCTATAAATCTAAGGGACGAAACTGTGTTGGGAAGGCGCTCCAGTCTTATGTTCTTTTTCTTATCTTTTTGCCTTATTTGGGAGAAAAGACAGTCTTCCTCCTCAACGTCCTTCATTCTTGAAGTGATTCCAGAAGCCTGACTGTAAGTGTGAAGCATTTTTTTTCAGAGTTTGAGGAAAAGCATTTGGAGTAACCCAGGCGTGTCACTCACAGCCCCACCTCTTGGATCTGTATCACAAATAAGCTTCATCAGGTAGGCAACTTAGCCACCCATTTTGGTTTCAACATATTTGATCTCCCACTGTCTCTATCAAATATATGCATAGATTAAACAAGTAAGATCTTGTAAACTTGTGTAGGCCATAAATATGTGTAGATTTTGCTGGTTGATTTACAGTTGCATACAATGTGATACCATTCTATACAATCGAACCTTCCTATTTATTTAAAGTGCTATAAAAAGAATTCAGCCTCGTATCTTATCAAATAGACAGTCACCTATAAATTTCCAATAGATTGCATTGATAATACGTAGGACAACGAACTTCTAATTCAAGTACTTATCCACAAAAATACAAATTGTCTACTTAGTTCAATTTAAGTCTATGGGAATAAGTGCAAAATGCCATGATGTAGCTTGCAGATGTATTTATTTATTTATTTTTGGCTGGATTTCCTCAGGACACTGTACACATTTATACAAATTCCACTGAGATAGATAAAAGTGATATGTAATATAAGCTAGAAGAATTGTGGTCTTTTAGTCGATATCCTGGGGTATGGGTGTTGACTACATAATTGATGTTTCAACCGCTCTACTGTTGGCATCAATTACAAATTCAATGTTCCAAATATCCTGTTACTAACGTAAACCTGAATAAGTTGGAGTTGTTGTTTTGAAAAAGAAATGATAAGTGTGAGTTTAACTTCTTCTGCATGTTTTATTCCATGGAGACAGGCGGTGTGTTCTATCTCTTCATTGGAATCAAGAGAAAACATACTAGTCTGTTTAAATGTGTAAACCGATGCATATAGGTTACTGTCACTGTAACTCCCTCTTATCTTAAATGTGCATAAGATGATCAAACGTGTATTAATTACTTTATGTTTACAGTGTAATGGATAAACCTTCAACATTATGCTGGTATATAAATAAACTGTATAGTTTACAGTAATTTGAATAGTATCCTTAAAAGAAAATATTTAGCTTACGATAACCTCTCAAACTACTTTAACATAGTGCTCAAATATAAATGTGCATGGAATTCAATTGAAAACTAAAATGGCTATCCTTATCTTTATGTTTACGAGTCTAACACTAACTTGTCGACGTTGGAAGATTCAACCTCCTTTTAAGAAGTCACTTCAAATTTTAAAAGACTTCGAATTAAGTCTAGTTTCATGTTTCCTTAACAACAACAAAAGATAGAATGTATTCCTTCAATTAAGGAATCTGGAATATATTCTAATTCCCTTAGAAAGAAATTTTATTAGTTGAAATAAAGAATACACTAAAAAAAAAAGGGAGATTCCCTAAGTTCTAAGGAATATCTAAGGTACATGTTATAGATTAGTTTTAGATATGATTTTATTTTAAAACAAAACTGTATAATAAATGAAAAAAAAAAAAAAAACTTTTCAAGTAGTTCAAAATTAAGAAGAAAATAAATAAATAAAAGTGGAGTTTAGGGAATAAAGTGAATGTACATAATTATAATATTTTGGTAATTTTCTTGTGGTTCAAATATATATATATATATATATATATTTACTAATAATAAAATATTAAATTGTAAATAATTTTGCGAGTGTTGTTGGATTAAGAAACGATGTAAATTATGTGTATTGTCAGTATCACTACATGATTATAGCATGATTTTAATAAAGTTGTCATCTCTAAAGAGTGTACCAAATTTTGGGTATATTTTTACGAGTATAGAAAGTGATAACTGAGATCATTCATTCAATACTGTATTATTTAAATAAGAGTTACTAGCTTGCATGATTTATTGCTCCCAATATGGAGATCAAATGAAATTATGTGTAACTAATTTTAATACTCACTTTAAAGAGGTTATTCGGGAATACTTCATATGAATGGATATTGTTGAGATTTTATTCTATAATATAGGATGCTCCATGTGTGGTACTTATTTTTCTATCATGATACTTAACTATTCTTAGATTTGGAATTTATTCTTGAACAATTCGTATCTAGGGAATTATGCTATAATGAATTTTACTAACATCGTTATGTATTCCAGATTTTATGAGTTTTTTTTTATAAAGATTTAATTATGCTAGATATAGCTTGAAAACCTAAGAAAAGAAAGGAAAACAAAACCAGCAACATTCAGTATTAACGATGCCTCTGGCTCAAGTTTACGGGTAATGTCATCGCGCTTGAGCTACTGCATCTATAGCCTAACACAGCTGCAATAACAGCGTCTATGGCATCGTCCCTATAAATCACCAGGGAGAAATAAGGAGCATGGGTTGATTAAAATCCAAAGGAAGGGAAATCCCCTTTGGATCGGTAATCTAAAAAGATAAAACAAAAATGAAGCAAATCCGCTAGTGACAACCTAGTAAATTGTAACTTAGGAATTTTCAATGGTGCAAATGTAATTCTAAAGATATAATCATGTGGATAAATTATTAGGAAATCATTTAAACGGGTCAAGGGAGACGAACATCATTAGGGAGTAGGGTTAGATGAATGTTATTAGATAAACAATAAATGGTCAAGGTGATCATTTATTATCCATGCTTCCCATCGTGGGTAGCAACCATAGAGGAACTGTCTAGGGGAAATAAAAACCCTAGAAAGGGTTGTGTACCTGCTTTATAACTGTTCACATAAACATAGCCTAGAAAACAGAACTACATATTTTACACCTTGATCCCATTTGGAAGCAGGGTATGTAGGCAGTCTGGGAAGCGAAGGATGCTCCCAGTACTCAGGCGTTCGGGAATGGGGTTTAGGGTTAAAGAGATCACATAACTAGTTATAAGAGATAATCAACTAAGATATATACAACTACTCAGAAGAATCCCGCATGGGTTGCTTGATTCCCCGAGGCCCTTAGGCCAAATTCTGAGGCGGGTTTTAAGTTTAGAATTACAATTTACATACCCCTAAGGACGACGACCTTGGTGCACTTTTAGTAGAAAGTGTGGTCATCAGGGAAGCGACTCGGGATCTGGATGATCCTGATGAGTTCAAGACTCTGGCCATAGCACATACCTATCAGATGATAGATGACTGCCTCGTTTAGGTGGATTCCTATTCCGATTATATGAATAGATGTATTCCTATTCCATATGAATAGATGAAGTAAATTCCTATTCTGTATGAACAGATGATATATCTATCCCGTATGGATAGAAGTTTCCGAGTGTACTTGTGAATGAATACTTGAAAAAAAAATATAGTGGTATTTTGATTAAAATTAATTAGGTCTTTACAACAAGCTCTAGTCATCCATCCATCTACCCTCAATATCAAGATCTAATTAGTACAAGCTATACCATTAATCCTCAATACATATCCATTGGTCAAATTGATCCCAACTTTGACAAGGGATACAAATCTTACATCCAAAGCCTCCATCAACACCAAACCATATCTCAAATTCCTTTCTCCCATTCATATTCCAAAACCTCATTCCCATCACCAAACCAAGAAATTCCTATAGCCTCCACCTCCTATCCCAATCCTCCATCCTCTAAACCATTACCATCCAATAAAAACACCTTTAGGCATTTTCTCCAAAGACTAATAGTAAAGTATCTTAAGCTCCAATGTGAAAATAGGTTATGCCATCCCATCACATAAGTAGTCTTATCATGTCCAAATATTTTGTTGACTACTCAAATTTGTCAATTCCAAACCCCTCATACCTCAAATCCTTCAATTCAAACATCCATAAGGATAAAATATCCTCATCCAATCCATATGTACAACTTAAGGGGTCCCTCCACATACTAATTACTAGCAACACAAAATACCAATATTCCCTCATATCATCCAAGAAAACCCACATGTGTTAAGAACTTGGTCAAAAGCATGCCAAATGTGCCCTATCCTAAATCAAGATCATGTCCATGATGAATAGATCTTAGATAAAACACTATTGTGTGCCCCATCCAAAATATTTTATGCCCATAATGAACCCATATTCAATCAAAATATAATTTATGATCATGACATCCATGATAATCCAATCTTCGATTAGGATTCTATCTTTGAGTCCATCCAAGAATACCCTATGGATGATCATGGAATCCAAAATAGTCTATTCTTTTTTATCAAGATCCTATCTCTAGCCATGACATCCAAGATGATCCAATATTTGACCAAGATCCTACCTATGATCAAGTAATCCAAGATGATCCCCTCATCCACATTTATACCATCTGTGATAAAAAGAAATTAAAGTTGATACCATCCATAGTCCAACCACTTCCATTTACAGAGATGGAACACTTGCCTCCCTTGAACACATAGATAATCAAACAAATGATATGGATCACATCAAATAAATTGATAAAGAAATGACTATGGATCACATCAACATACCAAATGATCAAGAGACAACAATCATGGCCAAGGAGAAAGCCTCAATATCATATCAAGTAGGATCATGTCCATTTTTGTCAAAATAAGATTTATTGAAAATGATAAAATAATAAACATTGATAGTTCTCTACTAAACAAAGATGGTTTAGAATCTTGCTTCTAAAATAAAAAATACCTCATCACAAAAAAAATATGTCAAAGCATGCAATATCAAGGAAAAGGATTAGGCTTACATGAACAAGGCATTTAGAATGATTATAATTATATGTAAATCCCAAATATCAAGGTCTTGATTATTCAACAATCAAAAAATCAAATTATGTTAATGATACCTCCATGATACTGGGGGAAAATTCATCCAATACAAGAATCAAAATAGGGGCCATATATAGTCCTTGTAAGGTTGTTGGCAACACTCATTTCATCCACACCATAAACCATAATTACCAAATCATTAAAACCACCAATTAGAACCAACAAAATAAAATTATTACAAAGAAAAATATCAAAATCAATTGTCAACATCTAATGAATCCATAAATCCAAGTTGACACATGAAGTAAAAATGGATCCTAAATAAAACTAGATCAAGAAAAGAAAAAAAATTCAAACTGAGAGTTTTGATTCCTTGATCATGTGTTCTTGACTATTGTTTATCATTGAAATTCTTGAGCATTTTCCCATCAAATTCATCATTTTTTGTGTCTTACACACCTCGTTGAAACGAGGACCTTCTTTTTGTTTTGGTCCTTGTATTCAATTCAAGTACAAGTTTTGTTTTTGATATTTTTCTTTTAGAGGGAAAGTGTTTTTCCTTCACCAAAACATGTTGACTAAGCCTAAATCATATCCATCCAAAGGATTGGTGTTTTCATGTTGGTCTTATGGGTTTTAAGGAGAATTATTTTTAATTTGATATAAATGCAGGTTTTCCTCCATAGAAAATAATCCTAGTTTAGGATTCATGAGCTTGTAGGTAAGATGGTTGGAATTTTGATGTTGTGAGCATGAGGATCATTCCTTATAAGGATGGAGAATTTGTCTAGCTTGTGGGTATAGTGGAAGTTTCAATGGTTATTAAATGAATGGAACTTCCATCATTTTTTATCAGTTGCAAGGACTTCACCTTATTCATGCTTCAAAGAATTTATGTTCACATTTAGATATATCCTATCGATCTTCAAAACTATACAAATACCTTTGGTGAGTCATTCAATCCTAGTAAGAGTTTTAAAAATTGCAAAAATTCAATGCATATTAGGATATATCCTTGACCACCCCAAACTTTCACAAATTCAATCTCCATAATTATCCCTTCACCTTCATATTCCCTCAATTTCCACACTTATATTGAGGTTCTACACAAACCAAAAGGTGAATAATTAATTTTTAATTTACCGATCAATGATAATTTAAAGCTCGAAAGACATGATACTATATATCTAAGACTTCCCCCACCAAATGCATTCATCTCACTATCAAATTTACACTCATCAATCTAATGGAGAAATATGTATAAGGTATTTGTTCTCTTCCATGAGCGATGTGAGAAATGGGTTTGACGATAAGCTACAAATAAGCTTCATATAGTTCTTTATGATGGGATTAATTGGGAAGGATCCCGTGGGATGGGACTACTAATAATTTTTACGAGAGCCTCACTTTATCTTTACATTCCCTAAAATTTTGTCATGATAGCATTTAATTATATGTCATTTCATTATATGTCATTTCTTTCCTGAGGATTGGGATTAACTAACACACTCTAAGTGTTGACTGCTTAGGTGGCTGAGCCTGTGGGACCTATTAACCTGACATTTTTGTACCCTAACTTTCCAAATTTCCATTTTTTAAGGGATTTCGCTTCCATAAACTGTGTTCCTCTGTTTTCACATTTAATGTTATTTCTTTCTTTACTCCCACATTCCATACGAGAATAAATATGGTGGAATAAACTCCTATAAATACCTTGTTGAAGGAAAAGAAAACATAATATTTTAATAGAAAATTTTTATTTTAATTTATCATAATAATTGTGCTTATTCTTAGGAGATGAATTAGGTGTAAGGGAAGTTTAATTAGAGATACCCTCCCTTTTTATAGTATATAATAAGGGTGTTTAAATAATATAAAATTTTAAATAATTAATTAAAAAATGATTTAATAATAAATATATAATGAAAGATGTTGAAACAAGTTTTAAAATTAAAAATGGTTTAATAATAAATATATATTGAAGGATTTTGAAACAAGTTTTATGTAATACTATGGTATTTAATAATATATTATTCTTGAGTTATCTTATACTTTTTATTTTTTTAAATATATTTTTGTTATGTTTGAGTGTCTTGAATGTATACAATGATTTCTTGATAAAAAATATGTATTTTATGATAATATATTTATATAATATTATTATCCTACTTTTAAAATAATATAAATATACTAATTAAAATTGTTAATACAATAAAAAAGGAATGGATCACACTGCTCTAAAATTTTCCAGATCCTTTCCTATGAATGAGGATGACGAATTCATTCTCGTTGTTGCAATAACATTCAAATGTTTGGTTGTTTCTTCTGATCTATGTCAGTCCATCTGCAAATGCATAGGGCTTTGCTAGCTTTAGAGGCTCGATGCAAATATGATATGGAGTCTTTACCTATGGATCTATAGCTTGATTTCAAGGCGGCTCTGGGTCTAAATTCCCTTGATGTGATGGGGATTATTGTGCCACTTGGCTCCTTTTCATCATCAAGGACTTCTGGTCATATCTATTCTCCCTCCTACCTTTGTGCCTCCTAGCATTCTCCTCTTTCCATCTATCACTCAGACTCCATACCAAAAATTTGTCTAGATAGCATCGCTTGAGATAGAGGGAAGTACCTAAAGGAAATTTCCCTAAGTTGTAGATTCATGAAAGTTTGGTTGAAATTATGTGACCTTCACTCTTGGATAAGAAAAATTTGGAAATAACACATGGAGGAAAAAATCAACATTTACCCTTGTGAAAGGGGTTCTTCATTCTAGAATTGAAATCACTGGAAGACAAAGAATTGATTCTCAACACTGGTTTGTAGTTCTATCAAGGAGACTTTCTATGCATCAAGCCATGGTTCCCCTACTTCGATCCATAGTCTGAGATGTTTTCCTCGGCATTTCTTTAGGTAATATTGCCCTATTTACCTCTACAATTTTAGGAAATTGAGTTCTTGAAGGCAATATCCAATAAACTTGGTAAGTACCACAACATTTCTAAAGAAATATTCAATTATGAGAACTCTACTTATGCTCAATTATGTGTTGAATTCAACTTATCCAAGGGCCTTCCAACTGAAATATCATTGAAGGTTGGGAATAGACAATGGAAACAACCAATAGATTATGAAAATATCACCTCTAGATGCAAGAAATGTTTCTCAACTGCTCATAGCACCTCTTGGTACAACAAGAGGCAAGCTTGTGAGTGAGGTAAAGGTTCCATTAATCAAACCACCTAGTGGATTGGGGTTGAATCTAGCCACTATGTTACTACAATGAATATAAAGTATGACACATCCTTCTCTAATGTTGCACATGATGTGACTTTGTGTTCTCCCCCTCAATGGATTTGCAAGCCCCAATTCATGGGTGTGTGCCAGATGATAGATCAATGGTTGGGGGTTCCTCTCCTCAAGTTGAGAAACTAGAATCATTATTAGATAATTCAATCCTGTGAACCTCTAAGTCAGAGGTGATTCCTACAAACTCAACATTTGTAGGATCGTCACAAAAGGAAAATTGCAATGAACAAAATATCATATGTTTGTTGAAACAAACATGAATAGAGGTAAAGAGAAAGAAATCACTTTCTTCCAGACTCAAACATACAATGACATTAAGATATGCAATGGTTGGGGAGAAAATCTAAAGCTAAGTGTTATGTTGCACACCCAATCTTGGGTTGCTGCAAGTTCTGGTGTTTGTATGGTTATATGTCATGCTCTTCAAGTAGGATATTTGGTCAGCATGGTTGATGATAGGTCGTACCCCTTGTGGCAAGAGTATGATTTTAGAATTTATGTTAGAATCTTATTATATGGGAGTTACCCCCTTGGTAGTGCTTACCAATAAAAAAATTATTGATATAATATATACGTAATTTTTCATTTAGTATTAGATACTTTATTTTTATTTACCTAAGATGTCTTTTTTTACTTTACAACTATTCAAGATTCTTTATTTTATATATTCAAGAGTTATTTCTATTTATAGTTATTTTTAATTTGAAATAACTTGTATAAAAAAGTCTCAAGAAAATAAAATAACAACAAACAACATTTGCTAGTACTTTTAATTGATTAGTATGAATTATAATTTCTAACATATTACAACAAAAACTAATTTCAATAACACTTATTAAAATGATTTGTGAAAAAATAATTCTTAAATGTAAATATAACAATAACATAAAAATATATAAAAATTTCAAAATATTATAATTCACATTCAATGGAAAAAATATTTCTATAATCCATGTTAATGAACATGAATCATAGGAAAATTTATAATATTCAAATTTAATATCATTTTCTTTCTCTTTTTTTCATTCATAAAAAAATATATTTGAATTTTATAAAATTAAAAATATTAAACAATAATGCTTCCCCCATTGTGTATTATTGGCATAATGTTGTCATTAATGTTAGAGGGCAGATCAATGAAGGTTTGGATGTCATTGTGCTCATAGGATTAGGTTCTGGAAAAGGGTGCAATATGGTGGAGAGAAGAGAATGTTTTGCAAATACTGCAAAGTTGCTCAAAATTTGCAAAGTTGTCATGAAATTTTGTCACAATTTTGTAGAGGTTACTTCCAGATGTCAAAGGAGAAAACAAGCTGCATATTCAATGTGGGTTTCTCAAGAGCTTCTAAGGGGTGTGAATTGTAGATCCAAAGGATGTGTGGTGTGCTTAGAATTAATTTATTTATGTCTTTTCATCAAACTAGGGTTTTGAAAATAAACCCTAGGTGTTGTAGTCATGACACTGATAAGAAATTCTATTTGTGCATTGACTAGGTACAAATGGTAGCAAGTCATTTAAGTCATCACTTAAGCCATTGGTGTCATTAGGATGACTACCCCCATTTACCTAGTGCTATCGATTGGCGAGGTTTGTGCATTGTAGTGAATCTTCACATCATTTCTTTTGTTCACAACATTCATGTCTAAACTATGATGTGCAATGTGCACTTGAAGAAGATCAACAGTGAATATTAGAGCATGAAGATCGGACAAATATCACTCATGTTCTTTGTATCACGTATTGAAGTCTACAACAGCCAAAGCTTTGTGTGATATGCGATAAGTTTGAACAATGGATGTGATCAAACTGGTCAGATCAAACAACCTCCAGATAGCTCATGGCATGTATGGTGGGTCCTCATCTTGCCTTGTAGGATTGTGGGTAAGTGACAAGTGTTCAGTGGGACCGACAAAAAGTGACAAGCTTTGGTAGTAGAATATGACATCAACAAGAACACATGGAAAGGTATGATTGCATTGCATCAATACTTCACATCACAATTGTGAAGCAAAAGGAAGGCATGCGATATGCAAAGTAAGTGGAGTATGATATCGTCCAAGACATATGGCAACATCCTATTGTCCCACTAAAGTTTTAGTGGGTTCCTGCTTAGCCTTGGGGGAATGTGGGCTAGTAACATGTGTACTCAAGGGAAAAGTGATGATATTTGATTACATCACCTCATTTATTCACATAGTTGTTGTGAATAAAATAGTCCCAAGAAAGATGCGATGGGATTTCAATGACAAAGATAAAGTGTTGGTAATTGGACAGGGATCACATTATCTCTTCACATCACAAAGATGAAAGTTAATGTCCTAAGTGAAAATGCAATAGCCTTAAGTGAAGCGATGGTTATATACAATGAGATGGAGATCAAACTGTGCCTGTTAAAAGGAGTTTAATCATACAACTGCATTTGAAAGATGAAAAATTAAATGAGGAATGATGGATTATGTTGTGAAGACTATAGATCAATGATAAGAATTTAAAGATGAAGATCAGAAACAACTATGACAGTGTGAACAATGGTTTCAACTGTAAACCGACACTGTGAATAAATTTAATTAGTCCAACTGCTCTAGCGACCAATTTGATTGATGATGTGATTTGCAGAGCAATGCCAAAGACTACAAAAGTGATCAAGATAAAAATCAAATCTACTATACAAGGATGGCATTAAATGCATATCAGGTATAGGGTTTTGTTGGTTTCTATGTTTAGAAAATTCAACGAAACATATCGGTAGGTGTGTGGCTCGAAGAAACAATGCCTTGCTGACTAAGTCATGATAAAATATACACTTTTTGGATAAGTGTTGGTGTATGTTGCAGTATATGTGATCTCTTGAGGTAGACATAGAATGCACTAATAAAAAAAGGGAAAGGTGCAGAGGTTTGTGTGACTGTGTAGAACCCAAACAAAATTAGAGATCTTTATCAAGGTTAACATTCAAGGTGTGGGACAAAGAGATTTAGGGTAGAGAATTGTGCTACAAAGACAACAACAAAGATTTGAGTAGTTGCAAATAGGGTTGCAAAATTGAATAGCCTTCAATAGAACAAATAATATTTCTTTGCATTGTAAATTTGATTGGTGGGTGCCATCAAATAACTAGGTAGGTGCTCAATGTAGGGAGTTGGTGCTTCCTTGGAGTGGGTGATCCTCAAGACAGGGAATTGGTGTCTCCTTAGAGTTGGTGCCCTTAAATATTGTATTCAAAAGATATTCATTGTGAGGCTAGATTAGGAGAGTAGATCCTAGCATCTATTCTCATTGTGGTTTTTCCCATCTTGGGTTTTCCACATATATCTTGTGTTATGAGTTATTGTGTGTGCATGCTTATTTCTCTGTATATTTAGTTCACTATGCACTAAAAGGTCTTAAAAGGAAATAATCACTTGGGTTAAAGTGTTAATGGGCTAAATTTTGATGATCTACTAATTCACCCCCCTCTCAGTAGATTTTTGTGTTCCAACAATTGGTATCAAAGCCAAGTTCCTTAAAAGAAGCTTAATCAGCTTGGGTAGATCTTTGACAAGTGAACACAATGGCCAGTCAAGAGGACCTTCATCTACAAACAAGGCACCTCGGTTTGATGGATTAGAAATTATGCTTTTTGGAACACTATGATGGAGACGTATTTGGAATCCTTAGGGTTTGATGTGTGGATGTCAGTTAAGAATGGATATACACCTCTGGCTACTAATCCTACTGATGCTACATGAAAGAAAGATTATGAGAATAATGAAAAGGAAAAGCATGCTATTCTCTATAGTTTGTCTAGCTTAGTGTTTGTCAAAGTTCAATACATTGTAGTACTACACATAATGTTTGGAATAATTTCAAAGGAATCTATGAAAGAGATGATTAAGTGAAGTTGGAAAAGCTACAAATTCTCAGAGCCAAGTTTGAAGGTGTGAAGATGAATGAAGAAGAAAAGATTGTAGATTATCTTCTCATCATGGTTGATGAAATAGTAAACTCAATCAAAGGGTTCAGAGAAGAAGTGAAAGACACAATCATTGTTCAAAATGTCTTAAGGTCTATTCCATCCAAGTATGACTCCAAGATATCTACAATAGAGGAAGCAGGAGAACTAGATAAACTTACTCTTGATGAATTGCATGGCATATTCACCGCATATGAATAAGGATGGGAAATGCATATTCATCCAAAAGAGAAGTTGCATTGAAGGTTTCCAACAAGGAGAAGGTTGAAGTATCCAAGAAGGATAAGGAAGAAGAAAACTTCATTAGAAGATTAAGAAGAGGTTATGGCAAGTATAGAGGTAAGTTACCCTTCAAGTGTTTTAACTATGGTAAAATTGGTCATTTTACTACTAAATACCCTTACAATAAGAAGGACAACTCTAAACAAGAAGTAGATAGTGAAAAGAAGAAACCCTACTTTCCTAAGAAGATTTTTTTTTAGAAGAAGAAGAGTTTGTACATACAAGAGGAAAGTGACTCATTCGATGCTAGTGATAGTTCAAATGATGAACAAGATTGTGCATTTATAGTTAAGGAAAATGAATTCCTTTTCAAGGTAAAATAATCTAAAGAATGGAAGGATGGAAAGGTTGAGGATCTTGGTGAAGAAGGTGAAGAAGAAGGAGAAGTTGACCTTGAAGGAGAACTAATCTATGCTTTAGAAGAAATTGATAACCTAAGAGAGGAGGTTGATAGCCTGGAAAAGGAGAATAAGCATATGGAGAAGCATGCACAAAAGGAGAATCGTAGGAAAATTTATAATATTCAGACATAATATCACTTTCTTTCTCTTTTCTTCATTCATAAAAAAGATATATTTGAATTTTATTAAACTAGAAATATTAAACAATAATGTTTCCCCTATTGTGTACCTGTCAAACTCTAAATAAATAATGGATATCTACTAAGACACAAAGTGTCATGCCATGATCATATGTAAAAATTGAAACACAACTAAATATTTAAAAAATAAAACTATCTATGAATTTTTATTTTTTTTTACTTGAGAATTATTTTATATGTCATGATCGTATATAAAAAATGTTTTAAAAAATATTTGAATTTTATTAAATTAAAAATATTAAACAATAATGCTTCCCCCATTGTGTACCTCTTAAACTCTAAATAAATAATGGATATCTACTAAGACATAAAGTGTCATGCCATGATCATATATAAAAATTGAAACATAATTAAATGTTTAAAAAAATTAAAACTCTAAAAATTATTTGTTTTTTTATTTACATGTTTTATGTAGTACTATAGTATTTAATAATAAATATATATAATAAATTATTCTTAAGTTATTTTATACTTTTAATTTTTTTAAATATATTTTTGTTATGTTTGAGTGTCTTTAATGTATAGAATGATTTTCTAATGATAACATATATGTCTTTTATGATAATATATTTATATTTATAATATTATTATCCTACTTATAAAATAATATAAATACTTTTTTATTTAGTATTTGATACTTTATTTTTATTTACTAAGATCTATTTTTTTACTTTACAACTATTGAAAAGCTAATTTCAATAATACTTACTAAAATGATTTGTGAAAAAATAATTCTTAAATGAAAATATAAACAACTTTCAAAATATTATAAATCATAAAATATTCAATGGACAAAATATTTCAATAGTCCATGTTAATGAAATGAATCATAGGAAAATTTATAATATTCAAATTTAATATCATTTTCTTTCTCTTTTCTTCATTCATAGAAAAAAAAAATGAATTTTATTAAATTAAAAATATTAAACAATAATGATTCCCCATTAGATTAAAATCTTAAGTGTACCTCTCAAACTCTAAATAAATAATGGATATCTACTAAGACACAAAGTGTCATATCATGATCATATATAAAAAGTGAAACACAACTAAATATTTAAATATGATCATGACATGACACTTTGTGTCTTAGTAGATATCCATTATTTGTTTCGAGTGTGAGAGGTACAAGTATGGTTATAATCTAATGGGAGGAATCATTATTGTTTAATATTTTTAATTTAATAAAATTTAAATATTTTTTAATGAATGAAGAAAAGAGAAATAAAATGATATTAAATTGTAAAATAACTCTTAAGTAAATAAAAAAACTTAAATAATTTTTAGAGAGTTTTCATTTTTTTAAACAACATATAAAATAACGCTTAAGTAAATAAAAAATTAAATAATTCTTTGATAGTTTTATTTTTTAAAATATTTAGATGATCATAACACTTTGTGTCTTAGTAGATATCCATTATTTGTTTAAAGTTTGAGAAGTACAGGTATGGTTATAATCTAATGGGGGGATTATTGATGTTTAATATTTTTAATTTATTAAAATTTAAATATTTTTTAATGAATGAAGAAAAGAGAAAGAAAATGATATTAAATTATAAAAGAACTCTTAAGTAAATACAAAAAACCTAAATAATTGTTAGATAGTTTTAATTTTTTTAAACAACATATAAAATAACTCTTTAGTAAATAAAAAAATTAAATAATTCTTAGATAGTTTTATTTTTTTAAATATTTAGTTGTGTTTCAATTTTTATATATGATCATGGCATGCCACTTTGTTTATTTTTATTGTAGATATCCATTATTTATTTAGATTTTGAGAGGTACAAGTATGGTTATGATCTAATGGGGGAAATCATTATTGTTTGATATTTTTAATTTAATAAAATTCAAATTTTTTTATGAATGAAAAAAAGAAAAGAAAATGATATTAAATTATAAAATAATTTTTAAGTAAATTTTTATTATAAAATAACTCTTAGGTAAATAAAAAACTTAAATAATTTTTTTTTTATAGGTAAACGCTTTTGACTCTAGAGCTATGAACTAGTGAGACCACAATCGGGGGACATCGTCCTCGACATTCTCTCAATATCCCCTTCTACCTCTTCCTTTATTCCTGCCACCTTCAAACCACCTTTGCCTGGAGCTGTAACATAATTACAATCTCCTTCCAACTTTTTCTCTTTTGATGTTGATCTTAAAGTCATTTGGTGCTTGGGTTTTGATTGTGCTTGTTTCTTCCTTTGTACTTTTGTCCAAACTTGCTGCAACGGAGGAGAGCAATCAAATCACCTTGCTTCAAGATGTGATGTCAATGAAGATGCCCATGGTTTAGGGGAAATCTCAGGGTTTGAAGAAGATATGACTGTAGAAGCAGCAAAATCATCCCTAGTTGAGCCAAAAACACTAGGCAACTGGAACCATTTGGCAGATTTGGAGAGCTATCAAGTAGAGCATTTTGTGTGCTTGACTGAGTTACTATAGGATCTTGAGGCAAGTTTGATTCATTTTGAGAGAAAGGTAGTATAACATAGTGTTTGGGTTCTACCCTAATCCACTAGGTGGGCCTTCCCCCAGAATCACGCTTATGGGAGCATACCTTCTGACATTAGGGTGTAAAGTGGTCAATTGAGAAGCACTTTCTACAATGAAAGGTTATTCTTTCATAATCTATAGGCTCCCTCCAACAACGATCACCAACCTTCATTGCGATCTCTATTGGTAGACCATTGGAGAGATCCATTTCCACACAACTGTGCACACAGGTGGAACTTTGGTATTTCAATGTTTCTTCTGAACTACAATGGAACTTTCCTAACCCATTGTCAATGGCTTGCAAACAATCTAATTCCTAGAATTGAAATGGAAGATAAAGCAATTGCACCCAAAAAAAAGAAGTAGAAAATGTTTCAATTCGTGGATCAAATGACGAGTACCAAGGTTTCATGCACATAAAGTCACCTTGGAACACCCACAAACCATTTTTTTTAGCACCCATTCTTTATCGACAATGGATTCAAATTCAATAATAAAAAACCCTCTAATGTAGGTAAACAAACAAATTTCTTCCTCCATAAACTTATTCTAGGTTTCAGAAATCCAAGAATGCAAATCTCTCAATTTCGGTCATACCTTAGTTAATCTGCAAATCAAGACATTTGTTTGCAAAAAATATTCCCGATCTTTGACTAGCCCATCCATCTAGATATCAGGAATAGAGAACGCATGAGAAACCCTAATCATGGGTACATTGTGCACAGAGGCAGCGATCCCATCGGTAACTTTTGGCGTTGACGATTGGGGAGACAAAGCATCCTTCCACCCCACAACCGCATCCCCACTCATCTGGCACAGGCCCTGTTGGAAGGTCCCAGAGCAGGGAGAATGGCGTAGGGTTGGCTATGAATTCGCATTGTTGCCCCTAATCCCACATTGCACTACCACTGTGAATTTACGTTCGCCATTGACAGAAGGAGGACCCTTGTCGGGGATGGCATTCGCCACTGATTTTCTTCCACCCAGAGATCCCTCACACGAAGCATCAAAGCCTTCAATGCCGCGAGTGTGGAGCGAAAATGCAAAGATAGGAGTAGAGCAAAACATGATCGTAATTTTATTTTATTTTTTATTAATTATATAATTTTATAAAAATAAATTTTAAAAAAATTTAAATAATTCTTAGATAGTTTTATTTTTTTTAATATTTAATTGTGTTCCAATTTTTATATATGATCATGACATATAATTTAATAACTCTTGTGTAAATAAAAATTTAAATAATTCTTAGATAATTTTAAATTTTTTAATATTTAGTTGTGTTTCAATTTTTATATATCTCATGGCATGACACTTTGTGTCTTACTACTATTGTAGATATCCATTATTTATTTAGAGTTTGAGAGGTACAAGTATAGTTATAATCTAATGGAAACCATTATTGTTTAATATGTTTAATTTAATAAAATTCAATTTTTTTTATGAATGAAAAAAGAGAAAGAAAATGATATTAAATTTGAATATTATAAATATTTTGTTATATTTTCATTTAAGAATTATTTTTTCACAAATCATTTTAATAAATTTTTGGAATTAGTTTTTTTGTAATATGTTAGAAATTATAATTCATACTAATCAATTAAAAGTACTAGAAAATATTCATTCTTGTTATTTTATTTTCTAGTTTTTAAAAAGAGTTATTTCAAACTTTAAAAAAAATATATAAATAGAAATAACTCTTGACTAAATAAAATAAAAATTCTTGAATAGTTGTAAAGTAAAAAAATAAATCTTAGATAAATAAATAAAAGTAGTATATAATATTTATATTATTTTAAAAGTAAGATAATAATATTATATAAATATATTACCATCAAGAAATCATTGTATACATTGAACACACTCAAACATAACAAAGATATATTTAAAAAAATTAAAAGTATAAAATAACTCAAGAATAATTTATTATATATATTTATTATTAAATATCATAGTGCTAGATAAAACTTTCTTCAAAATCCTTCATTAAATATATTTACTGTTAAACCATTTTTTTAGTTGTAAAATTTGTTTCAACATCTTTCATTATATATATTTATTATTTAAAATTTTACATTATTTAAACATCCTTATTATATACTTTAAAAAGGGAAGATATCTATAATTAAATTGCCCTTACACCTAATTCAACTCCTAAGAATAAACACAATTATTCTGATAAATTGAAATAAAAATTTTGTTTTAAAATACTTTTCTATAATTTTCCTTCACTAGGGTATTTATAGGAGTTTATTCCACAATATTTATTCCCGTATGGAATGTGGAAATAAAGAAAGAAATAACATTAAATGTGAAAACAAAGGAACAAAGTTTAGGGAAACCAAATCCCTTAAAAAAGGAAACGTGGAAATGTAGGGTACAAAAATGTCAAGTTAAGGGTCCCATGGGTCTCACCACCTAAATAGTTTGTGCTTAGAGTGTATTGGTTAAGTCCAACCTGTTCAACATCCATGTCCCCTGCTCTAAGATTGGCACTATGGAGATTGATATATTCGTGTCCAACCAAAGTTCCACACGTAATACATATTTCCAGAGTGGTCATGCATTTCAAAAATGTGTTGCCCATTGGGATGTATCCTTAAATGGCCAAGACCCCACAATGTCCAGGTATCTACGTATTCTTGCAATTCCCTATATACCAGGAACCCCTGCAATATTCACTTCTTATCAAAATTTTGCAAAGGTTGAAAGAAGGTTTGAGAAGAGAAAATTTAAAAGAAGCTCGATAGACATGATATAAATTTAGTTGAATGGGTTTGAAGATGATATCTTGACACAGTAAGGGCATACGTTGATTGACATATACATCAACTACTTAAGAGGCCAAAACTTTGTCAAGCAGGCATTATGATGTATTTGCAAACATGGGCAAGTCTAGAACTCCTATGAAATCCCACTATTGGATAGAGTGAGGGATTATTTTTCTAAGATCTATAAGAAGTCAAAAATAAATAATGGAATGTCTTGCATGCCATTTCTTCAAAGTGTAATTATTATGTTTGCTCCTTCGTTGTGAACGAGTATGCAAGTATATTCAAAGATTTAAAAATACATTATGTCAACTTACCATTTCTTACTGTTATATTCAACTACCTTTTGTAATTAAATTTTTCTTTGTTTAATATATTAAAAAAAAAATGGAATAAATATAGTTTGCAATCTCAAATTGAAAATGTGAGATTTTGAGTATTGATTTCCTTCGCAAAACACTCGTTCAAATATGAAAAATAATCAAATTCCTTTATGGATTTTTAATTTAGTAAGAGAATTCAAGCACATTCTCGTTGGTTTTTCCTTAAAATAGATTATATCCTCAATTCCTTAGACAACCATTTGTGACACAAAGATAGTGGTCTCCTCATGTGAATTTGCTACTCAATTTGGGTTTAATATTAAGTTTTCCAAATTTATGAGGCCCTTGGATTTTTTTGTCGGAATTGTTAACCCCACATAATTGAATAAGGTTCTATAATTAAAAAGAATTTCTCTAAAAATTATAAAATTGGTTAGATTATTCATTTAAAATAGATCTTTATGATTGAGAAAATTATTGAATTGAGACTGAACTATATTAAAAAATACTTGAAATCATTGAAATTGGGATATCATTCGAGTGGTTTTAATACTCAAATTTCTACACCCTTGATAAAATAGTTCATGATATCTAATATTAATTAGTGCCTAAAATATGTTCTATACTATTATCTAATTAATTATTTTTATGTAGGGATTATGTTGATATGAAGCAGATCCACCTCATGGAGTCTAACATATGGAGTATTTTCCTTGAAAAATGTGCTATAATTATTAAGAGAGGTTGGTTAGTGTCAAATTTTATTAGGAAGATGATATTTAAGTTTATGTTCCCCATGTTGGAAATTATGTAAAATTTGTGCTAGCTATTTGCTAGTTGTCCTATCTTCTAGGGTGTCTTTTAGAGATGATGTTTGTCTTTCCCAAGGAAAAATTATAATTGAATGTAGTTGGAGATGGATGAAAAATATTTAATGTGCTTCAATCATTTAATTATGATGTAATTTAGACCCTTGGTTTTGAGATGATCTCCACCATTAGTGTGTTTTAGGTTTTGTTGTGCTTACCTTTAAAAGGCAATGCTCTCTCATTGTAAAAGGTTGTTGATTAGGAATTGCTAAATTGAACCCTTTGGAATTAATACAAGTGCAAACAATTATTTGGTTTTATCTTGTTATTTCAAGTGGTTGGCATGGCTCATTTCTTCAATATTAGACAGTTTAATTTCATCAATGATGAAGTGTTTGGGTATTTGATAGATCTCTAGTTCATACCATTTATGGCTTGTTGATTATGAGTTACTTTGCACGGTTAGGCTAGACCTGTATTGAATTTAGTTCAATTATGAAGATTTTCTTAAGTTAAATGTAAGATTTGGGTACTTGAATAAACATTTATAGTTTAAAATTATTCATATCCATTGAATATTGCACTATTTTGTAGCATTGTGAGTATTCTTTGATTAAGAAAAATTTAGTTCATTGGAGGGATCCATCTATTTGTAGCATTGAATCATTATTTTTGTTTTTATAGGAATTTCTATCATTTTATTTTCTCACCCTAATATTTTGAAATTTATTTGAAATAACAAAGTTAGTTAGGATTAACATCAATTTCATTATCATATCATATGATAAAAAGACATTTTGGATCTCATATTCATATTAGGGTTTTCATATTTTATTCAAATGCATCTAAAACCCTCATAAGATTTACAGTGAGTAAATGTAAGGCCCCTCGTGAAAGAAAAAAATAAACATCAAATACTAAGTTATTTTTCAAGTCAAGACTTGACATTTAAAGCCTTGGGGTATTCATTTGATCTAATTTGTGCATGCAAAAACACCCATCAATATAGGGGAGTAGGATATTAATTGTCTTCTAGATCAACTACTTGGGATGAGTACTTGATAGACATGTCACATCCTTGTCAGTGAGAAGCCTTTTATGTAGGAAATGAAAAAAAATTAATAAAATAAACTCATCAGTCAAAGAGAATGATATGAGACAACCTACATTTAATAAGAATGATACAAGTATGGTACGAATGGAACTAGTAGGGCATGACACCCATGTCCTTGGACAACTTTCAATTTTACAAGGACCACATGGAAAATAAAATGATTGTGCCTCTTTAAAACCTTCATGACCCCATAATCAATAAACAAAGGCTTTGTTTGGAGAAGGAAAAATAAAATAATGATAAAAGGGGAGTGAAATGAAGGAAAAAACATGAGGAAAAAAGCATGTGGAAGGATACACGTAGTTGGATAGTAAACACAAAGAGAGAGAGATATATATATAGGGAGGGATTAAGGGGTAAAACATGAATAGTGGAGGGAAACGAGGGAAAGGAAGACACCAAAATCATGCAGGAGAGAGAATATATAGAGAATCACAAGGAGATATGTGAAATATAGAAGCATGGATGAGGTACGCAAAGAGAGTCAAAAATGAAGGAAAAAAGAAAAAAACGTAGGAGATAAGATGGAGGAATGTAGAGTAAGGTGAGAGGGAAGGGGTTGGCTGGCATAGAAAAAGAAAATTCAAACTCCACATCTTCAACAACATCCTCCATATCTGTGTCATAAGGGGAACTCATGAAAGGGGCATCAAACATGGACATCAAGCTTAAAAACTAGAGGAATTTCATCAAATGAGAGGGGAGTAAAGTATAGAGAATGGCATGAGCGTGAAGCGAAAAACCTTCAAATGCATGCAACAAAGGAGAAGATGGGATAATTCCAAATGTAAGGCTTAGAATGGAACAATAAAGAGACAGAGAGAGTGGAGATGAGAGGTGAACCACAAATTTTTGTATGGGCTTCTCTCTTACACTTCTAGGGTTTTTCACCTAAAAGGAGAAAGGTATCCCAAAAAACTTGGAGGTTCACTAAAGACTAAAACAACTATGGATTAATTATGTCTAAATGAAATGTACTAAATGCAAAGAACTGATAAAAGATAATGATTATTAATGCAAAACCTAAGAAATGCAAGTTTTTTGAAAACACATTGTGATATGCAAAAGGACCTAGAAATGAAGGTAAATTGTAACAGAAACTGATGAAACTGAAGGTGTGCACCTGGAAGTTAGAAAAGGATGGAATGAAGCTCTGGAATCCTAAAAAACCTAATGCAAAATCCAATTGGGACACGTGTGCCAATCTAGGCGACTTAGTCCCAGATCTAGAAAAACTGCTTTGGAGCCCGTTTCAGCCAAATGGGTATCCAAATCTATAGAAAACTCTAAAAAAAATGTGTAGTGGGACTAATTCACCAATTATGGAGACTTATTCCACTTTGGCTTTTCTGAAAAATCTGAAAGTGGAGTCAAAGGCTCTCAGTTTTCTCTTTTTGTTCCTCTAGGTGTTTGGTTCTAAAATTACCAAATTCGGGCCTGAGAGTGACTTTTTGTGGATGTTTTGACCTTGCCAATATGGAAATGATTCCAAAAAAATTGCAACTTATTCTTCAATTATTTCCAAGCCTTCAAAATACCTAAATCTGTAATCTCACAAAGGAAGTGAGAGAAAATGTTGATTGTTAGGGAATGGGGGTTTGCCTTGGTCAAACCTCATCTAGGTAACTAAACTGAAATAATGAAATAAGATAATAAAGTATGAAACATGAAACAATGCAATTAGATACTTTACATGATGAAGGATCTTGAATTTCTGCAACAATTGATGAAGAATCTTTCTCTTGAATGCCTTGATGATGTCCGTGAAGATGCTTCCTTGTGAACACTCAAAATGCTAAACCCTAGCTTGCTTGAGTTGAGATAGATAATGAATGATGAATGAATTATGAATGAATGAATAATGAATTAGGGTTTAAATGTCTCCTTTTATAGAAAATATTTTAGAATAAGGATCATGATCAAGGGCCAGATTAAATTAGAAAATAATTTAATCAAGGGTGGAGGGATAATTAGAGAGAAAGACATGGATAGATAAAGAATTGGTGGAAGATAAGATTGTACGAGAAAAGGGTGATGGGAGAGTAAATAATAAGATTATTTAATTTGGGTCATAATAGGAAAATAAATAAAATATTAATTTTATTTATTTAAAAAAGGAACAAATTATATAATTAAAAATATTCCATTTGTTGGGAGACACAAAGAAAGGATAAATAATTAAATAAAACATTTATTTAATTATAGAGAAAAAACCTAATGAATAATTAAATAATTGAAATAATTATTTATTATAGAAGAAGAGGGAAAAGCTAACTTTTGAATTAAAATAATATTTAATTCAAAAGTAGGGAGGAAAGGACCATTAGATTTAAATGCTTAATAAAAGTCAAGAAAAGTGTGATAGTCATTTTCAATTCTTTACAAGGCATGCATTTTAGTCAATTTGAAAGGGTCCAAGACCTAATGTGGATGTGTAAAACACCTCACAACACTAAATCAAGGCCTCATTAAGTCCAATTTATCATCAATTATGCCCAAATCAAGCAAGGTATACATTTTTTTGTGACACATTAAGCCCCCACTTTAGTGAGAGGATGAACTTACTTAAAACTCACACTAAAGTAGACATTCAAGAGGGGTCCAATCGTACCAATGTGAATGAAAAAGGATGACAAAGATCAAGCAGGTTGTTAAGCCCCGGGATCTAAGATCAGTAAGTCAAAGCATGAGCACAAAGGATATGCACAAGGTGTATAATATGTAGCAGCAAAACAAGATACATGATCATACAATGTTAAGTCATTTAGTGATAAAGTCATGTAGTGTGTTGACTTCCCACCGTATAATGAGAAAGTCATGCTAGTGTGTTGGCTTCCCATTATACTAACCATACCAAAGTTATCTTCCTGATAACTTTGATAAGGCACCACAATGCAAATAATTTTTTGTAAATTTTTTTTGAATGTAATGTTAAAAAAAATTAAATAGGATTTTTCTTTGTTCATGTAAGGTCTTCTTCATAGGGAGTATTGTGCCTAATGTCTCCAAGAGAGGACAAGTCAAAGTGTTAGATTGTTTCCCATGGGATGCCTCGTTCACATCATGCCATGCCAATTGATCGTATACTTTTGGATGACATCAAACCCAATGACACCACCAAGAAGAGGACACGTCACAAAAAAGAAAAATCACACCATGAAATTTACAAAAAGTTGTCATCTATGTATACCCCCACTTTAAAGTGGTTGCTACACCAACACTGTGAGTAATTACTTTAAAGTAGAAGAGAATATGAGAGATTATTCAGAAAGCCCGATGCCAAGTCATATGTTTATGATAAGCTACGTCATGAATAAGGTAGTATGTCACATGTGATTCAAGGTAAGGCATGTCATCCACATCCCAAGATTTTTGCTATATGTTCATGAAAGGTTAACGACTAGCCAAAAGAGACAATGACAAATGACATACAAGGACAAGGCTACTTAACCCCTTTTCCCCATTGAGTGCAAGACAAAGGTGATCCTAAAATGGATGATGTGTCACTCCTTGTGATGAATGTAAAACATGCAATAGTGAGTATGTTATAATCCTATAACTATTACATGGCAAGGAGTAGCAACTAATGTTATTTATGTTGATAAGTAAACAAGGTTTCAACTTGATATATATTTAATGAGATGTCTATTAGTTTAGGATGTACCAAGGTTAGAGTTTTCTTGCAATAATCTTGTGTGATAGTATTGATTTTGAGTGAAGGTTTGTTCAATTGGTTGATTTCTATGAAAGGAAAATAACCAATACCATGATTTGGTGCTTGTGTTTTAGGCTCTAGAGGGGCATGGATACCTTGTTCTATAGCATCACATCCTTTTCCTTGTTGTTTCATAAGATTTTCAAGTTTGGGATTGGATTTGATTGTATATACTTTGTTATATATGTGAGAAATGTCATTGTAACTTGGTTGGTATGAAACATTATTCTTATTTGGGTAAAGGATGAGTTCAGGTTGGTTTTGATTTTGTTGCTTGTGTGATAGTGGGTAAAGAATTAGAGGATTATTAGGATGTCCCATGGGGTATGTATGATGTTCATTGATCAAGGGGGGTCTAATGGACACTTGCACATTCATAACCTTTTTGGTCTTGGTTTGATGTATCCCTAATAAAGGGAAATCTAGAATCACATGTTTGTTATCATCTAAGGAAGACTCATTATTTTCTTGCATCAGAATAGTCTCCCTAGGACTTGAGAGTTTTTAGGAGAAAAATAATCCAAATGGTCTTGACATTCAAGGATTGGTTCTTCCAAAATGTCATCATCATAAGTAAGGGAGTTATCCATGGTTCAATTGTCTTGTTCTATGATGTTTTCCCACATAAGATTCTCATTGATTTGATTGTGTAACACCATAATATATTCTTCACCAATAGGAGAGATATTAGGGGAAGGGAAATTATGATTTTCATGTGTGCCAATGATTGGATCCTCATGCTCAAATAGACCCTTCCAAATGTTAGGAACATTAGGAAGGAGAGAAATAATGCTATAACACTCAATCATTGGATGATCATTCATGATTGTATCCTTATTCACTAAAGCATTTGCACAAGTAGGGGAGGTGTTGGGAGATGAATGGAGACTAGGTAAAGTGGTGGCAATGAATTCATCTTGTATTGTTATACTATCTTCCCAAGGGGAATGAGGAGAAGAACAAACAAGACCTTTGTGATTCTCAACGATTGTACCTTCTTTTGCCAAGATACCTTCGCCACTTAAAGGAGAGGTACTGGGAGAAGTATAATTATGATCATCATGGTTATCTATGTATTCTCTTCTAACACATCATCCTCACAAATAGGAGAGATAGGAGGGGGTGTAAGTTTAAGACAAACATTTTCATTTTGTAACGCCCTACCATGAGACCCTGGAGGACAACACTCTAACACCTAAAACAGAACAATTTTTTTTTGAAGGTGCAATAATCACATGATTATAAATGAAACATTAACCCAAATTCTAACCTACGTCCTCTAAGGTCCACAACTACGCTACTTGATTCCCATTAACTAAACTATCATAACTGAAAATCATTACATTAAGTAAGTTCTAACAACAATATGAATTTCATTCCACCATCACATTTACAAGATCAACTAGTATGAAATATCCCTTTTATATTACTAACAATGTAACAACATCAATATTCATTAAATTGACAATAATATCAATTGCATTCATCATTATAAGTGAGAGTTTACAATAATTACAATGATACACCATTACATTATTACATCTTGAACCACAAAGTCTCCTCACAAATAGGTGAGGAGAATACATCAGGAGAATAATGCATATTACAATAGATTATGATACAATATGTATGAAAGATAATCCACATGAATTGGAACAAGTGCAGAAGTCTTCAAATCCAAGGGAAGTTACCATGAACATGATCAAGTGAGGGAACCCAATGGAGTACAAGGAACATTCCACCCAACCATGTGGAACCCTAAGGTCCACCCCCTGTGCTAGGAGATAGTTAAAGGGTCCCACCACCACATTCAGTCAAGAGACATTAGACAACACAAGGGCTAAAATGACATCAATGAACAAGTACAATATAACATCAAACAACAATACACCACTTCTAGAGGCACACATACATCAAAGGAAGACAAGAAACAAGGGAATACTAGCTTACTATATGAGGGAGTGTCATCGCATGGTTCTAATATGGGTTACCCTAATAGTTTATCACTAGTCGCTGGACCCCATCTATGGTTACCCTGGCAGTCTCCTACTAGTTGTCGACTCCATAGGGTGACACATGCAGAACCAATCTTCCTTTCATGAGGACAAGGAAGATGGTCTTGCCAACCAAGCCTTCCCAACTCATCTCAAGCCTAAACGAGCACTTGAGCCATGAGTGAGACATTCACTTAACTTGATTCGTGTGATTACTACCCAACCCCCTAATTCATTTTAAGTTATCACTTAGTTACGAAACTCCCACATGGGTTACCTAAGCGCCACTTTATGTGTCGGCCCCCATTGAGAGCCACTCTTCTACTAGCAACTAGAATACCAAAGAATCAAAAGAGCAAAGCCAACTTGCACACTCACAAAATCTCATTAACATAAATAATGAGGTGAGGCATAACCCTTCTCGCACTCAAGTTCCAACCACATTGGCGAATACACTGTGCAAGGCTAATGACCATCATATACTCATTACTCACAAAACAATCATCTAAAGTATTACCAATAAATTCCATCAAGAAAACAATACCCCTTGGGTATGTGCGAGGATCATGTGAATTAGGGGACACAAAAGAGAGTGGCAATGAGGAAAAAACACATCTTTCATCGACCCAAAAATGCAAAAAATACCGAGTTGAATTTTCTTAGGCTTGGGTGTCAATACACACCACCAAAGCAAACACCAATCCTAGTTTTCCATATTGGATATCGGATTTGTAAAAAGTATATATATATACAAATTTATGGTTGTTTTAAAATCATTTGACAGTTAAACAACCCACGTACGCACAGTGAGGAGGTTCTTCGTGTAACAGATATTCGATTTCACCAATATCTGATTTGAAAAGGTAAGATTTTAGATTTTTATTTGCTTTGATTCAATTTTGAATTAGATTTGGATAATTTCAATTAGTTTTTTGTGGATTTTTTTTCAAAATAGGGTTTTTGATTGAATTTTTATGAAAAAATTGAGTTTAGAATGGATTTTGATAAAAAAGAATGAATGTTTTTTATGGATTTTGATTTAAAAATAGTGTTGCTTATGTATTTGTATTAAAAATTAGAGAATTTTATAGATTTTTGTTAAAAGTAGGGTTTTTTTTGGATTTTTTTTTAAAACTAGGGTATTTTTATAATATTTTCATTTATATTGTCTAATTTTAATTAGATTAATTGTTTTTTAACTTTAATCAGGCATTATGGTTCGAGAATGAGAATGCTCAAATTCCACCAATTGAGAATGAAAATCCACCAGCTGAGAATCAAAATGCAGAAATGTCAAATGCTCCACCACCTCCATAGCCATCAATTGAAGACTTAATTCATGAAAAATTGGAGCAATTGAGGGGCATTTGTGATGTTTATAAGAAAATCCTCGATTATCCCATATGTCAACCACATTGACATGAATAATTACAAATGTAGAAACCCTCTCCACCCAACATAATGCCTTTCATTCGTGGTAAGAAACCATGAGGCAATATTATGCATGTGTGTATTGTCTTATGATGATGTGAAAATCTCCAAATAACAAAAT
>VDFB02150081.1:0-12721 GCA_007258455.2 Sequoia sempervirens | reverse complement strand
AAATTCTTAACTCAAAGAAACATTAAATGCAAGACCCGTATGTGGGTCCCACCGAGCGTGCCAGAAATGTGATACCTTGATATCTATCCTACTCTAAATGTGCAAACTAACTAAGAATATGAATGACAAACCATCAAGGACACCTCAAGATTAGCCAAAAGAGAGATAGAATAAGAAAGGAAATGGATAAACAAAATAGAAACAATATCACCTTCCTTGCTGTTGATTTCTCCTTGATTGACCCTTGATTGGAATGGATTGTGTGCTCCTTAGATGATGGATTGAGTGACTAAGATGCAAGATTCTATATGCAAGATGATTAACAAAGATGGTTGAATGATTGAAAAGGCTTGAGGATTCAAATGGACAGCATGTAGTTATCAAAATGCAAAGTGTTGAGAAGACAAATTGGCAGCATAAGGTTGCTCCCAATGAAAGATCTTGAAAATGCCCTTGAGGAGGGGGTATTTATAGGAGAATTTGAGTTCTCTAGAGAATTCAACGGTCAAGATTGCTCCAACAAGGCCAAGATGAAGGGCTATGGTGGGTTGAAAACCCACAAGCCCTCACATCTTGACATGTGGAGGGTGAAGTGGACAAGGGGATATGAGATGGAGATGAGGTGTCAAGAGGGTACATGAGGTGGAAAAGGACATGCACCTTAGGGAGTGAGGAGATTTCCACAAAAAGGGATTTCTTGTCCCCAAGTGGAAGTGAAGGGAAATTTGAGGAATTTACCAAAAAATCTACATGGGAAAGGAAAGGTAGGTTGGCAAATGTGAATTAACATTCTAGGGAGGGGATCTAGAGGGATAAAAGGGCTCCAAAAGGGTGGGACTTGGTCACATGTGTGATTGTGACAAGTCCAAGGTTGGTCACATGTGGAGATTGTGACAAGTCCAAGGTTCTAGAAGCCTTGGAAGATGGAATGTGAATTAAAAATTCACATATAAAGAGAGGAATCTAGAATGAATTCCCTTGAGAATGATTAGGCAATTAATGAGTAATTAGAGGGATATTAGGGGCTAATTAGATTAAAAAGCCAACACAAAAGTTGGAGGATGTGACACATCCTAATCAAGGATTAGGCATGTGCACATTTAATGAAGAGATTAGGAAATGAATTAGGATTAGATGAAAATGACATGTGAGGAATTAAATAAATGTAATATTTATTTAATTTATTTGATGAAAAGGGATTAAGGAGGGTAAGGTATTTAATTATTAATTAAATACCTTAGGGATTTGGCAGAATTAAAAGATATTAATTAAATAATAGTAATATTACTTAATTCGGATAAGAGGATGTTTAGGCCGAAAAGTGATAAATTTGGATAAATTAAATGTCCAAATTTGGATGTCTACAATTGCATTTGAACAGTTGAATGTTATATTTGAATGTTTGTCTTATAACATGCTTTGGATTTCAAATAGTTTCCTGGTGGACCTTCGACCTCCACACCTCGCAATTCATTTCCTCAAACAACTTACACTCAGGTAGCCTTTATTCATTAATGGTGTTGTAAAACAATGTTAGCTAGTTTTCTTAATTTTGCATATACAAATCTAAAAATTTGATGGGAAACACAAGATTGCATTTGTATTCCTTGATCATGTCACATTATCTTCATCTAATTCACTTTTTGTTCCTATATTCCTTCCTAATCCCATCCCATTAACATTTAATAGTTCACCCTACCATTTAATCTTTCATTTACCATTTGTAGATATTGACATCAGACAACCCTAGTGATGTCGGTGGCACGATGGACCATGGAGTTGCTACAACAATAGCTAGTTTTGATCCATTGAGAGAGGTATGCAATAGATTAGTCAATTTGACATTATATTTTCTCTTTTATGGTTTATTATAGAAAATTTTCACGATACTTTTATTTAGTTTAATTTCTATCTTGATGGTTGCTATAGGTGGTTGTCACTCCAGATAGTGGATGTGGTAATGCTGTAAATGTGCATGATGACTATATGTATGCAGTAAGTGATTATATTTTGTTATATGTCATTCCACAATTCAATTTCTATGTATTAACATTTTTACTTTTTATTGTATCAGTTGAAGGTCCAGAGTGAAGAAAGGAGGACTAGCGAGTGTGTTAGAAAGACAAGAGAACCAATAGTCACTCCATTCAACCAAATTTTGAAGGTAGCACATGATCTATTTCCTTCCCCTAGAGGGAAATGACTTGTATTAGGGTCATTTTTTGTATGCCTATGTGGCATTTTGGAACATATGTTTTGTACTATCGATATATACATGACATTTTATGTCCATATGGATCCTTTTTACTAAGCCTATATGGATTTTTTGGATTTATTGTATACTTTTATCAATATATCATTGTATAGCCTTACGACTTTTTCATTAAAAAAAATCTTATTTTGCTACTGCCATTCTTGAATGATGTTATCATGTGTATTGTGTAAATTGTATTCTTGAATATTGTAGGCATGGATTTTTCTTACATCTAATGATTAATTAATTACTTCGATTGCTCAATAAGCTCCATCTAAAGCATATTGTGTAAATAAGCTCCATTCTTGGTGGTTTGTATCCTTTGGAATGCTTCAATTACTTGTGCCTCACTTATTCGCATGTATGCTTCACTTATTCACATGTATACTTCACGTATACTGCGTGTATTCATGTGTATGCTTCATGCTTCCAATGCATAGAAACAAAAATATTTTGGGGGAAAAATCAACAAACCAAAAGTATAAGAGTTTTGAAAAAATCGGGAAAAAATTCATATTTAAAAAAAACATAAAAAATTGTAGAACAAGAGATAAAAACTATTTTTTTGAAATTGAAAGGTATTTCCATAGCATATAGAGATATAAAGAGCAAATAAAATAAAGATTTTAACTAATGAATTGTAAAAAATAGATTTTTGTAGTTTATATCGTCGATTACATTGCATTGCATATCTTTCAAAGTCAAAGAATTACTACACATTGCATAACTAATAAATAGATGCTGATAGATGACAAAATTTCAATTACAATATAGTTTTTACAATGTCAACCTAAGAAATTATGCAATTACTTCACATTGCATGACTAATAACTAGGAGCAGTTGCCAATTGTATTTTCTTATCATGGCATTCTATGAGACTAGATTTCTTTGAGGTAACTTTTCAAATAGTTCAGTGCCTTGTCTATGTTACCACATTTTTCATGCATGTCTACCAAAGAATTTTGTCAAACAGTTCACTTCCTTGTTTCTATAGCTAAAATCTTAAAAAAAGTTCTTTCAAACAAGCTATGGATGCTTGGAAAAAATCTATCAAAAGCATAATAGCAAGCAATAGTATAGACAAGGCAATGAACTGCTTGAAAAAAATGCCTCAAAGAAATATTGTCTCATGGTGATGGAATGCCATGACATGCAAATTGATATGGATTTCCATGCCATTCTGTTGCAATGACAGGGAGGTCATCAACCTATTCAACACAATTTGAGTTCCTTCAACCACTTTTGTACACTCCAAAAACCTCTCTATGGTTATCTTCTTTGTTACCACCCTACTAGCCTTGTAGAAAACCAGACCTTGTTTTCAGGTCTTATCCCTCAAATAATCCAACCAATCCACTAATCACTCATATTTTTAGGGACCCTTTAACCCCACACAAAACATACCTCAAAATCTTATTAGGTCTCTTTGGACCATCTTCACTTAAACTAGCCTTTAGCACTGAAAAGGGCACCAATTAGCCCATTTTCCCAAAGGAACACCTCACTAGATCTATTTCCAACTAAGGATTCCACTTGAACAACTTGCAACTTCCTAAAAAACTTCATATTTTCCAACCCTTGAGTCAAAACTCACCTTTTATGACCCTCTTTCATGAAACCCTCACTTTCCTCACAATTGACTAGGGTTTATTGAAAACCAGATACCCAAACCTCTCACAACCTTGAAACTACTTCCAAAATACCTTATTCTACCTACAAAAGATTAATTGACCACCAAATTATTCTGCCCCCAAAGATCTCTCACACTTCCTTCATAAAACCTCTCAAATTCACCCTTTTTCCCTCTTTGTTCAACTAGGGCTTCATGCTATATCTCATATTTGAACCCTCCTATCTTTTCCAACCTTCATAACACATAAAAATACCCTTGATTAAACCAAAACTAATAGGTTCTATCCTTCCTCAACTCAAATTCTTCAATTTGCTAATTCAAACCATGCCCTTGAGGCCTAAATTCAATGTTTTCAACAAGGGCAACATGGAGAACTCCACCCAATGATCTTAGCAACCTTAAAGAATTATTCATACACCTAAAACTACTCTAACCAAGCCCATTCCACCAAAACATATCATGTGTAGTAGGTGGAATGACCTCTTTAACACATTTTAACCTTCAAACCCTTGAACCCCTGTTTTTAGACCACCTTTAGAAATCTACCTACCAATTTATTGAATCTTAGCACAAATTCCTCAAATCAACTTTCAAATTTTTTCAACACCTATATCTATCAACTCACATACATTTTAGATGAATAACAACCTATACGAAACCGTACATAGGCTGGGTTTGATGAATTTATGCAGAAAATAATAGAAAACAATGATATTTTATTGATTTTTCTCCTTCAAATTCTTCAACAACCATTCTCAACGATGGAATCCACATATTTAAACATACTCCTACCTAAAAATAAATTTTCCAACTTCCTAAAATGCCTAAAACTATCTTTCAACTACCCATGACCATTGGGCTTCCCTCTAATTTACAAATTTTGCACTTTTTACATATTTGAAATGACAACATTTAGCAATTTTGCAACATTTTAACTAATGACCCCACAAGGAATTCAAATCTAAAACCAAATTTTAAAAATGGCCTATCATGGCCTTACTTAACATTATCATGACTAAAACCACCTATCTAGACCAAATACACAAAATGGAGCAACAAGGTGCTCTACACCATTCACTCGACCATGAAATTATTCACGGTCCCTTGGAAGTTTTCAACACTTTAACCTGCAATAGATCTTTGACCTTCAACTCTTTTATGCTCCTCCTTATTCTTGAAATTTCTCCATTGATCTTCATCTTCACCTTTGGCTTGAACTTGTCCATGCATAGTAGACCTCTACTTGTCTTGCCATCTTGAATCTACACCTTCGTGCTCTGATTTGTCTTCATTTGTTGCATCCATCTACTTCCACTCTATCCTTCTGCTTCATTCACTACAAAATGGCTCTCACCTTGTCCCTCTTATTTCATTTTAACCTTTGGTTTGACTCTCATGAATATAATTATCAAAATAAAGACTGTCGCACACTTGAATTTATTCCACCAAACATTCACTTTCACCTTATCCTTTCTCCTCACAATCATCCTTTGTTCTTGCATCATTGGAACCTCTATCATGGAAGCATATGACTTCCTCTCAACCAATTTTTTCATCCAAGGACAACCCTCTATCCTAACCACAACATCACTGTTCTCCACTTCAATTGGAAACTCCACAAACACTTTTTCTTTAGCCTTCTCTTGGCCTATCTTTGTCAACTTCCCATCTTCACCTCTTGGGGTGACTACAACCTTCTTCCTTTTCTCAGCCTTTACCATTCCTTTCACTAGCCTTGTCCATTCTTCTTGGTTCACTGTCCTCTTTATCATCTTGTCTTACATTAGACTCTCTTCACTTTCCATCTCTATATACTCAGGTTCATTAACTTCTTGTCCCATCAATGGACAATGTACCTTTCCTTCCATCTTCTTTTCTTGACTATCCACACTTTGCATCTGATGTTCTATCCCAAGGACCTCTATCCTATCAAGTTTAGGAACACAATCTGACTGTCCACCATCTTCTATAAACACCATGCTCTCATATTGCTTCACTTCAACCATCTTACACTCTTTCACTTGCCATTTTCTTTGGCTCTTTTCACCTTTGATTCTCAGACTTTCTGCCTCTTTTATCTCTATATTTTTAGACATACAAACCTTTGTCTTTATAGTACTTAACTACCCATTGCCTTCATTTACCTTCAAGGGACACAACACTGCCCCACCATGATCCTTGCACTCTTTTGAAGCCCTTCCTTGCTTACTTTAGTCCATTTACTCTCTTTTCTTTCACCTTTTACCACTGGATTCATTTTCTCTATCTCTAAGACCTCTTCGCCATCAGGTATTCCATCTTCTTTCCTATCAGACATTCACTACCTTTCATCTTCTTGTCCAATCAGTGGACAACATACCTCTCCAACTATGACCTTGCTAGGCCAATTCTGCCTTTCCTTATGCAACTCATTTACATTCTTCAAGATCTCATCTTCTCCTCCTATTAGGATCTCTATCCCAAGAATTTCTTTCTCACAAACCTTTATATCAGATTTACACATCACTATTTCAATAGTGTTTGACTATCCTACAACTTCTTTTCCCTTCATTTGCCAAAATTCAGATCCTCTCTTGTCTTCACCACAATTTCCAAGCTTGTCTTGAACTTTCAGGGTCATTTCACCTTTGAATTTCACTATCTCAGTCTTCTTCACCAATTCATCATCTTCTTTCCTCTTCAACTTTGTACTATCGTCTATACTTGTTGTCGGGTATGCGCAAGATCATGGTGGGACAAAAAGTGGTGATATGATGGGTATGTGTAGAGTATGTGGCTGACAATTTTTTTAATCCAAAATTGATGAATAAAAAATGGTTTTTAAAGGAGATTCTCAGCTTTCCACTAATATAAATTACACTTTACTTTGAATTTAATAAATAATTATTATTCATTTTCTAGTTGAATTATGACTAAAGTCCTGATTGATAGGCTGATTGAAAAGCATCTATAGCTTTCAAACAGTGTCACATTTTTTGAATCTGAAACATGCATCACATTCTATGCTTCGCATAGTATAGGATTAATTTTTTTTTGAATTTCATGAAGTTTTGACCAAGTTATGGTGGTTAGGCATACAAGTTTTTATATATTTTTAAAAGTTGTAATAAAAAAATCATAGTTAATTATTTACTTGGAAAAAAATTACAAAAATACATCACATCGGGACATGAGTCCTCTACTTAATCTAAAATCTTTAAAAAAATATTAATTTATTGTGTTAGGTGGTTGAGACAGACACCTACTTATTTTTTTCCCTAAAATTTAAGTGCTCTGCATTGAAATTTCAAATTTTCATAAATAGATTTAAAGAAAAAACCAAATTACTTTAGAAACTACATTCAATTTGCTACAAATTCTATTCTTACATATTTTTGAAATAATATAGATGCTTATTCAAACTTTTACGTCCAAGTTGCCTAACTTTCGATTTTTTTGCCACTTAAGGGCTTGTTTTTCCATGATGATCCTGCACATACCCTATCCCTGCATTTTTTTTTTGCTAATGGATGCTTCTTCATTGTTCTTGTCTTCCTCATGCCTTAAAAACTCATTTCTACCCTGCATTATTACCCTTGCCATCTTGCTCTATCTCTGATCCTTTTCCACTAATGGTATCAATGTAAAAGTAACTCCATTCTTCATAATATTATAACTATTATTCCTTCCATCATACAAAGAAAATCTATCATATAGCCATGGTGTCCCTAACAACAAATGGCATACACTCATCAGAACCACATCACAAAAGATTCTATCTTTATAACTACCTATTTGGAACTCAACCCAAGATTTCTCTTTGACCAAAAGAGTATGTTCACCATGCAACCAAGAAACAAAATAGGGTGCCTCATGAGGAATCCTTTCTAAATGCAACTTATTAACCATTTCCTAAGATACCATATTACCTAGGCTACCAAAATCTACCATTATAGTACATACCTTACCTTGACACTTGCAGGTGGTCTTGAAAAGTGCCTTTCTTTGCAACATCTCCTTTTCTTCAGTCATTTCGCTAACCAAGGAATTCATCTTGTCCTTTCTCCAATGCAATTCTTCTTCCTTAGATCAGTACTGTGCTCTGATACCAACTGATAGAAATACAAGGAGGTCTTCAACCCACTTTCACAATACAAAGGATTCCAAACCACTTTTCCTCCCACAAACTCAATCTAGGCTTGTTTTCAACTTTTCACCTAGTCTCCCTATTAGGTGTGTAGACCTATTTTCCCCACCTTAACTCTTAGAATCCCTTAACAACCTTTGCAAAAAACTACCATTTCAAGCACCCATTTAAGCCTTCTTCAACATACATCAAACCCTCTTAAGTCTCTTTTGGATCAAATTTCACAAAACAAGCAAACCACATCGTCCACAAGGCCAATTAGGCCAAATTAACAAAGAAAACCTCTTTGAAACAATCCATAAAGCCCAAAATTCAATGGGGAAGCACTCACCAGGTAACAAAACCTCCAATTTTCCAACTTGTCTTCAGGAACTCGCCCTCTAAGACCTCATTCCACAAAACCCTCTATTTGCACAATTTAGGCAAGGTTTTATTGAAAACACCACTTGCAAACCTTACCAGACTAACCCAATGCACTCAACACCTTCAAACACACCTGCACAAACTTAAAAGAACATAAAAATTGCTGCCCTTAGGGATTTCTCCCTTTTCCTCACTCTAACCTCTCTTTTTCATTCAAAAACACTTAAATTGGCAACTAGGGCATCAACAAAAACCATCTTTCAAACCTCCCCTGAACACATGTTTTATAACCCTAACTAAGCCTTTCCACTGGGATATAGAAGCATATAGTGGGCAGAATGCTTAAAATGACATTTTAATGTGCTCAAAACCCTTAAAATAGGGTATATAGATTGACCTCTAGTAATTGGCTTCTAAAATGCACAAAATCACGTGAAATCCAACCAAACCAAAACTAAAATGGATTCAAGTCTACTTCCCACCAAATTCCATCCAAAAGAGAGCACAAATACCCTATACATAACTATACTGTTCAAGAAAATATCAAATTTCTGTTAAAATACAAAATTTTGCAAAGAGAACAGTATGGTTTTATTGATTTGCTTTCAAATAAAGACTCTCCAACCTCAACCTCAAACATGTGAGGCCTATTGAAACACAAAAGACACCAAATAACCTTCCCCAACTGACTTCAACCACCAAAGAAACCACTTTTCAAAAATCTAACCGTTAACATTCAAATTTGTTACAATTTCGCACCTTACAAATTTGTCAACTTTTCCATTTTAACACTTTATTGCACTTAAACTCCCTAATCACCTAAATGACACAAAATCACTCCTAGAACACTAAAATGGCCTTGGCATGGCCTTATTACATTGAAATGACCCAATTTCACCGAAATCAAACTATGGACCTTCTAACTCCTTTGTCATGACCTTGGTGCACCCGCACCACATTCCATCACCATAAGACCACATTTCTTTGAGGCATTTTTTCAAAAAATTCAATTCCTTGTCTATGCTACAACATTTTTCGTACATGTATACCAAAGAATTTTATCAAACAGTTCACTACCTTGCTGCTATGGGTAAAATCCTAAAATAGGTGCTTCCAAACAAGCTATGGATGCTTGGAAAAAATATATCCAAGCAAAATAATAAGGAATAGCATAGACAAGGAAGTGAAGTGTTCAAAAAAATACCTCAAAGAAATATGGTCTCAATGTGCTTGTCAAAATGGTCATGCAAGTGATAAATTTTTTCTATACTTTGATCTTTGTTTTGGGAGTGCTAATGAAATACCTAAGTCAAATAGGATGATGGATCCTATTGATGAGGCTAGGCTAAATATGATGTTCAACATTTGTTTCATGATAAAGGATGATAGATCTTGATAGTGAAACTCAACTAACAATAAGAGATGAGATTGGTGATTGGGAACTTTAAGTTGTTTGATCTAAGTTTAGGTAAAGGGATTGCTCTTGCAATAGCCAATTTCTTCAAGTTTAAACCAATATTTTGATGAGAAATGATCTCTACTCTAAAAGGGTCCCTAAATATGATTCTAGTTGTTGGACAAATGTTCAATTTATCTCTTTGTTTGAGTATCAAGTGAATGCACTAAAATGCGCTAAAAGATGGGGATAAATGCACTAAAACAGTCCCTATATATGCTAGACTATTAGTTAAATGCATTATAATAGAAAGATTATGCACTGAAAGATGAGTTAAATGTCCTAGAACATACCCTATATGCACTGAAAGATGTGGTGAATGTGCTATAGTAGACCCTATATGACTAAATAATGATTTGCTAGTTTTCTTATTTCTAAATAAGTGAATTGATTTTTTTTGAAGGATGATCTTCTAAGTAATGATTTCAAACATAGAAGCAAGTAGTAAAATAGTTGTTTCATCCTATGATCTAAACATCAAGTGTATGTTCTAGGATCTTGGTCTAATCCCTTTGTCTTCCACTGGTATTGAACAATAGAAAACAAATCAATTAGACTCTTCTACTATCAAGGGTCATTAATAACATCATAGCCCACAACTTGGAACTAAATCAACTCACACAACCCTACCACCCCCTAGAGTGCACCCATGCTTTTACCTTTTCCAAGTCTTAACCAAAGTCAATTCCTCACTTTCTAAGTGTCACGGTGTCCAAGTAATGACATGCTAAAGTTTGCAACCATTTTGCACTTCAGAATCTTAAGGGATTCAACCAGTTGAATGTAGCTCAAAGTGATTCAGTGTGTTTGGGTGTGAAATAGGGCCATTCCTACCGTAAATGCACCCACTCAGACACATTGGAATAGTTTGTTTGGTCACACAAGTTGTAGAAAGAAAGTTGCACCAGTTTGCAACTTTGCACTACTTTCATTTGATAACTTTTTCTCCAAGAAAAAACTCACCACCATAGGAAAAATCCTTTGAGATAGAAAAAAATGAGAGAGGTTATTGTAGAGTGGCCCAACATGATCCCATAGGCTCAGATGAGAAGTTTCTAAGTGTCACAGAATCCGAGTAATGGCATGCTGAAGTTTGCAACCATTTTGCACTTTAGACTTTTAAGGGATTCAGTCGGTTGAATATAGCTCAGAGTGATTCAACATGTTTGGGTGTAAAAGAGGACCATGCCTAGTATAAAAATACCCAATCAGACACGTTGGAATAGTTTTTTTGGTCACAAAAACCATAGCAACATAGAATCACAACATCACCACATCTAATATTAAAGAAAACCATACCGTAACCAAATAATATAACCACCACATAATGTATCATCAAACATCATAAGTAATGTCAAGTGCAGAAAACCAACCAAACAATGAATCCACACACAACCAAGTTGGTGAACTAATCACCATCACAAACCAAGTATCAAACCAACACATAAGAGTATCAAAGAATATCAAGGAGTATTAGCAACATGAGGGGTATTATAGTTTTTACATAGTATAATCAGAAAGTTATCTTGTTTAAAATATGGAAATTGCTTTTACATACTTGCATTGCACTTTACATTCTAGGGTGTTTGATTGCAGTTTACCTATTCTCCATTTTGGGTGCACCTTGAGTTTGTGAAACTTGTATGAGATTAACAACTTGGTGTCCTATTGACAATACTTTCATGAGATGTAGTTTGAGACTCATGTCATCCCACAATACATCACTCACCATGGATCTTGGGTTTTCTAACTCTTTAACTCATAGTGTTGACACTAGTCAACCCACTATGGACCATACCCTTGAGACTCCATTTCCTATGACCTCCATACCAACAACTAATGTCACTAATGTTGAATCAAGGGTTGCTAATGTCCCTTAAGAGAACCTAAGAAGAATGGATGAAGAATTAGAAAAATTGTAAAAAATTATAAGTTTTGAATAAATTGTTGGTGTTTTGGTTCCTATCATAGATAACATGAGGAGAATAATTGATAATGAACTAGGAATAGAATTTGTGTGTAGTTTAAATCACATCATTACCAACAATGTCCCTACAATGACTAGTTGTGCTCAAGCTTTGGGATATGCTCAAATTCAAGGTGGAAATTCAATTCCTCCTTCTACAACCATGACCTCTATTCCAACATACACTAATCCAAATGTTACAACAACCATATAACCCACTAGCAATGTCCATACTACCTTAGGTATTTCCACTAGGAATCCCTCTAGCTTTGTGCATTCAAATCTCATATCTCCTCACCCATCTTCCCTCACAAATTTATAATTCACTTGTCCTTTGAACACATATACATCTCCATCTCACAACACAAACAATTATCTTTTTCTTAACCAACTCCTGCAAAGTGTTTCATCCCTCCAAAAAAAATTGCTACATTGAATCAAAATCAAAATGGCCAACCTTCACAATAAGTCAAAAGAAACCCCTTATCCTTGGAGATATTGAGAATACAAATGCCACAAGGTATAGAGATTCCTAGATTAGAGAAATATGGTGGGAAAGGAGATCATGTTAGCCATGTTTTTGCATACACAACCTTATGTAGTGAATTCATTTTTGAGGATAAACTCATCGCTAAACTCTTCCCTAGATCCTTGAAAGGCACTGCCTTGGAGTGGTCTTGTTCCTTATCAAATAATTCAATATTTTAATTTAATTAACTTTTTGATTCCTTCCTTAATCATTTCCAAGTACACATGGGTCCTAAGATGACCTTAGCATATTCAATGAGATGTAAGAAAAAGGATGATGAAAAGATCACTGACTTATCACCCATTATCAATTTCTTTATTCAAAAATCAACATTAAGATTCTTGATCCTAAGATCTTCAACGAATGTTCATTAAGAATTTATAAAATAAACTT
>VDFB02150080.1:0-20956 GCA_007258455.2 Sequoia sempervirens | reverse complement strand
CCAAAAAAATCAAAAAAAATTGAATTTTTTGATTGCAAAAAGTTTATTCTTTGAACTAAAGCAACAAGTACATTGCTTCAAAGAGGGGAAAAATGTAAACATGCAAAATATGCTTGCACTTAAATTCACCATTTTAATTGAATAACCTTCATTTAATTGAATATAACATTTTATCCTCTAATTAAATAAAATTCACTTTATCATTACCTTATTTGATTAAATAGATCAATTTTTAATCAAATCCTAACATTCCATCTTTTGATTAAATTCAATCTCCTAAGGTCATTCATTTAAATTGAATAAATTAACTTTATTTAATTTAATCCTATCATTATCCCTCTTTGATTAAATAAATCAAACCTTTATTTAATTAAATCTGAAATCATCTTTCATCTCCCTTTGATTTAGTTTAAATCCCTAAATCTAAGTCAAATGGGTCAAATCACCTAATCCTTCACTAAATTCATCTAATCTAATCACCCATCACATCCTCTAGCTTTTCCCACTTGCACAAATAAGGCATTTTAATTCATTTATAAAATCCTCATTTTCCCTCAACAAGGCATCTTTGGAGAATATTCCCTCAAGTTTGAATTTGAAAACAAGTTGACTTGTGCCTTCAACATGGCAATAACTCCCCTCTTACATGTCCCCCACTTGGAATTTAAGTCTCTTTTTCTCCCTCCAACAAGCCAAATTTGAATTGAAAAGGCCAACTAATCTCATTTATTGGCACATTGACCAAAACTTGCACATCCTTCATCCACTCACAAGGTGATAAGTGGGTCCTTCTTATTGGCTAAATCTTTATCCTACATTTCTCTCCTTTGGACACTCTTTCAACTTGATATTCTATAAATAGAAGGCTCATTCTTCAACAATCCATCCACTATCTTCATGCAAAGTTACTCTCTTCAATTGAGAACTAATTTTTCCCATTTCATAGTATCTTCAACAATCTTCATCATTTGAGCTTGTCAAGGAGGGTCATTTCTCACAAGTGACACCAATCCACTATGGAATATGTGTGCATCATGTTTCTTTCATGCTTCTAATTATTTTGTTTTACTATCTTGTTTGAGAGACATTATGCATTATTTCATAGGAGTATTTAATAATTTGCATGAACTAACCTCTGTTATGAAGTTTAGAATGTATGCAGATTTTATAGATGCTCACAATAAGAATGACCTTAATGAATTAAAAAATCTTCTTATTAAGAACAAAATTAGTTTACCTTCTAGAATTTATACTTCAGCTTCTTCTTCCAAACACAAATTTTGATAAGGAAAAGAGTCATACCATTGGGACAAGTAAGAATAAATTACAAGATCTATGTGCTTCTACATGTAATGGATTAGGGAGATGGCTTCTAGACACGTGAGCTTCTCATCATACAACATCTTCATGGTCTATGTTCTCTTCTTTTGAGTCTTATGTCATGCCACCTATTTTTCTGGGAAAATATACTTATGTGAACATAATTGGGAGGGGATCAATTTATATTAGGGATGACACATTCAATGATGTCTTGTGCCCATACCTCATTTGAAAAATAATCTCCTTTAAATATCTATCAAATCACTCATGGTCAAACAGGGAAGATTGTGGAATTCACTCCTAATTTAATTATAATTAGAGACTTGGAGAGTAGAGATGTCATTGCTACCAGGATTATTGATCATGCATACTTTTTATACACTTTTAATTACATTGTTCCTAATGATTGTTTTGACCCTTTGGATGATGATCACACTTCTAGTGTGGATTATGATTTTTTGGGAGAATTTTGGTTACTGGAAATTGGGTTTCTTAACATTTGATCCATTTCTTGATCCTTCCATTCCATATCTTCCTATATATTATTACATTTGATGATGCTTGTATTGCCATAATTTTGGCTACTTGGGATTTAGTGTAGTAGGATATCCATCATCTTCTAGATATGACTCCTTGGGATGGATACTTCATAAAAATTGAATGTTTATTTTTGTTAGTCCCACATTTCAAATTTGGGAGACATCGTTGATTTCACATCTTATCACTGATTGAGATGATACTTCTCCAATTGTTGTGAGGGAAAACTATGACCCTCTTGTTCATTCTCTACATGATCATTCTTCATAGTTTGACATGAGTGTGTAAAATTTTAAGAAATAATTAGAGGAGACTTGTTTATCTTCAAAATATATTTTTTATCTTTATATTATGTTCTACAATCATTTCTACTATATTACGGATTGTCCTCCTCATCAATGTGGCCTAGAATGATTGATTCGGATGTGATAGCTTTTAGCATCAACATGGAGACACATGAGCATAATTCAGTGATATTAGAAATCTTCCTTTTTTCCTCATCTTCCTTTCAAGGATGGGAAGAAATGTTGCATACTTTCTTTATTTTTTTCTTCTTGAGGGGAGGAATGTTGTTTGACGATATAAAATATTCAACATTCATTGTCAAGAATCTACCATCACTATATGAGACCCTATATTATGGGGATGTTGCATGGTCTCTCTTCTCCACTCTTATGGGGGGTATTTTTCCTTGCATGGGGTATTATCCTTCTCATTCTCAATTGAGATAATTTCATATTTTTCTCTTTTATAGAGGATTTTTATCCCATTGTGGTTTCTCCTTTCTTTTTTTGTAAGATATTACTTTTGTACATGGATACCTAACATGGCTTAGTAGTTGGGACCCATGTTTGCACTATTTTCATTTGTTTTCTCCTCAAGTAATACTTAAGGGGGTGTTAGTGTGAATATGATATTTTACCTAACTAGTTCACCTAGTAGGTCCTAGGAATCTTTCTATAAGTCTTAGTTGGCATTAGATCTTATCTTATTTTATGTAATTTAATTCTTGTGTCCTAATTAATTTAATATTAATTGTCTCACAACATAGGATTAAGTCACTTGTCATGATCTTGTCTAATCCTATGTCTCACCTTTGTTATATAGCCAACCTGGGTCTTCCTTCTAATCTCATATATTGAATCATCATTGTATATTTGCATTAATTGATAGGAATATATCTTATCCTTGTTATTTTCCTATTGTGATATTTTACATAAGGCCACACAAATCTATATGCACCAAATCTAATGGTGATCTTTCCCTTCTAGAGTTCCCTAATTGAAAAGGTTCTCTATGCTATTTTCCTGAAATGAAAGCCTCACATTTTCCATTTGGATCTAGTATGATTGGAAATACCCTAACGATATCCTTCTTGGATAAAAGATTAAATCTAGAATAGCTCAAATGTGCATACCTTAGATGGTAAAACTTTGAGAGGCCTTTAATGGTCATCTAGAAGATTATTTATTGTTATACCAAAGTATACTTATCATGATTTGGATGAGTAGTTGTAAATTGGGTTAATGAAATATTTTGTATTCATAGATTAAATATTTATTTCCTTGTCATTGTGACTATTGCTACTGCATTCTTATTGTATTCTTCTCAAATATGATACACTATTTTTTTCTCTTTAACAATTTGTAATGTATTTGGACCAACTGTCCAACAGTCAAGATGATATGCATCATCCTTGGGGCATATTAAATGTTCTCTAACTTCTTTTTTTTCTCCATGCTAGGTTTGGATCATATCAAACCCTTTACCCACTACTATAACTATTTTACTAGTCACCATTTTTATTGTAGACTTGAAATTCTTGTTAATGAAGGAAAAAGGAAATTCCACTCATGTTGTTATTACATCTTGAAAGGTAGAAAAATTTTGCTCTATGTTTGGGGTATAGAACAACTAATTTTCTACACTTCACATTCAAGGAAGCCTTAGAGATCTCAATCCAAGGATGGATTGAGGGAAAGAGATCTTCTAAAGGTTGTCCTAGGGTATGATTAAAGACTAAAAAGGGGCTCACCACCAAGCTAGGGCTTGGAAAGCCAAGAGATGAATGTAACATGAAAAAATTAACTATATGAAATAGAATATGAAACTAAAATGCAGAAAAGAAAAAAAACTAAGAAGGAATAGAGGTGCACCTGGGAAACATATGAGGTCAAAAAAAGCTCTGAAACCCTAAAATTTTGACTTTTGATGCTCATTGGGACTCATATGCCAGGCTAGGTGATTTAGTCCCAGTATATGGTTTTTAGGCATGGTTTGGAACCTCTCAGTGACTAATATGGATCTATTGAAGATTGGCAAAAAAGCAGTACTGGGACTCATATGCCTAGACTATTGAAAAGTTTCCCATTTTATCGCAAAGTGACCCAAGAGTAGAATTTTGAAATGAAACTTTATGAACCTTTGAGTATGGATTAAATAAGCATTTTTCAACTAGTTTCATGGAGAATATCTTGCTTTAGATATGAGTTTTTGTGAGCCTTGAAAACTTTTTATGACAACATTGACAACTTTTGCAACTTTTTCATTTTAGCACTTTTGAAGGCTTCAAATCAACTTTTTCTTACACCTTTGAATGTGCAATCACGGAATGAGAGAGAAAAAGTGTTTTTTTTTTTAAGGAATTGGGATTTACCTTGGTCAATCCTCGTTTTTGGTAATAAAACCTTAATGAGAAATGAAACATGAATGAAATGAAGCATGAAATATAAGATGAAATTTAATAGAACCTTCTTTGAAACCTTGTAGATCTACACACAAGCATAAAGTGGTCTCAATGGATGTAGATCTTGATCATAATCCTTGATGAAATATAATTCCTTTAAATACTTTAATTGATCTTGAACAATAAATCACAACATTAGCTAAAAACCATGTGTGTGATGCATCAAGCCTTTGACATGATAATGGATCTTGAATTTCTGAAATAATCTTCTTCAAATCTACCTTTGAGTGCTCTTGAAATGCTCTTGAATGCTCTTTTGAACTTTTTTGGAAGTTCTATTGATTGCTTATGATATTCTAGGAATTCCTCAGTGTTGACATGATGAAATAACATTGTATTTATACTTATTTATGCCAAATTTCTTGAAATTACAATACTACAAACCAACATCAAATCTAGGAAGATAAAATCCCATGAAGAATTGAATTTAAATTAGGTCTTAACTAGAGTGGGACTCATATGCCAAAGGTGGCGTATGAGTCCCAATGGCTCAAAAATGGGGCACACACTCCAAGAAAAGTCTTGTTTAAGGTGAAATTCAAAATTGTGTCCCAAGACCTAGGTGGGACTCAAACACCAAAAGGGGTGTATGAGTCCCAAACCACTAAATCTATAATACATAACCCAAAACATTGAATTATGATTGGTCAATTGGTAAGTGTCAGGATTATCTTTGGAAAAATGCATTTAATAAGGCTTATGGATGCAAAATAGGTCCAATTAAGGCATAGATAAGCCCAATTAATTAATATAACCCTAGATTAGTGTGAAAATTTTAGGGTACACTTTACAACACCCTAAATAAGGCACCATTAGGTCCATTTAGTTTAAAAAGGGCCCTAAACTTAATGTGAAGGTGTAAATAAATACACTTTTCAACACTAAATTAAGGCAAAATTAGGTCTATTTATCTTTAAAAAAGGGACCTAAACCTAATGTGAATGTGTAAAACACATTACAAAACTAGATCAAAGTGACATTAGGTGCATTTTAACATCAATTATTACCAAATTAGGTGTGAAAATGTGAAGGGTGACATTTTCCATCACTACATTTAGCCCCCACTTTAGTGAGAAGAGGAACTTGCTTCAAACTCACCCTAAAGTAGACATTCAAGAGGGGTCAAAATGTACCGATGCAGATGGTCTAGGATAACAAAGATCGGGGAGGAGGCCAAGCCCCTAGGATCCAAGATACTATGTCAAACCAACATAAGCACAAAAGGACACACACAAGGTGTATGATATGCAATAGAAAGATGAGATACATGAACATACGATGTCAAAGATATATAGATGAAAGAAAAAGAAAGAAATAGGTGGATCAAGCTTTCACCATTTTTCCAACATGATGTGGACTAAATCTAAGCTATTTTCCAATTATGCACACTCACTCTAAGGAAACAAAACTTCAAGTTGGCTATTGGGTGAGTATCCAAAGGGTCGCTTACAAGTGGAACATGATGTCCACTATGAAAACCAAATGCAAACTCACAGGGGCTAGTGGAACCTGAGGCCATCCACAAGGTGAAACCCTAGAGAGGTGAGACACATACGCACATAACTAGTATGCGTTCACACCCACAAGAAAGTGGATATGGGAAATTCATGCCTAAGTTCAGCTCCCATATGTAAAACCATACCAAAGCTATACCTATTGATAACTTTGATAAGGAACCATACAACATGATAGCATGATTCATGAGACAAGCAAAGCTTCATATGATTGACATCATGAACAAATAGGATGGATCCATAGGAAAGAAAAGTGTGTTATTCTAGGTGACCATATAACCTAAAATATAAAAAGAGTGTAAGGTACATTCACAAGTGATTTTTGTAGTTCATGTAAGGTCTCTTCTTAGGGAACATTGTGCCTAATGTCTCCAAGAGAGGAAAAGTCAAATAAATATCATGCTCTCAGAGGAAATCAAACCCAATGATACCACCAAGAAAAGGATGCATCACAAGAATAAATAAAACCACACAGTGAAATATGAGTGTTGATGTATGCCCCCACTTTAAACCAATTACTAACACCGTTTTTGTGAGCAAATGCTTTAAAGTAGAAGAAGAACTAAGGTTTTTTTTTCTATTTTTTTTAGAAATCCCTATGTCCAATCATATGTTTGTGAATTGAACTACATCATCAATAAGGGATTTCCCCTCAAAACTTAGTATGCCACACACGATCCAACTTAAGGCATGTCATCCACATCCCAAGCTTGCTCCTATGTATAGATGGAAGGTGCTCAACTAGCCAAAGAGACAACAACAAGTGTCATACGAGGACAAGGCTACCCTAACCCCTCGCCCCCACATAGTGCAATAAAAGGGTGAGCCGAGATGATTGATGAGAAACATGCTAGATTGTAAATCATTATCAATTAGAGGAATTAGGTGCCTCAGCATAGGAAAGAGCACCACAATCCTTAATATGTTAAATTTTATTACTCAAAGCCTTACATTCATTAGTAGAATGACAATGAACTCTATGATATTCACAAAATGATTTCTTGTAGTAAAATTTCTTTTGTATTCTTGGAGGGAGGGACATAAAATGATCTTGGAGGAGTCCTGACAAGATAACCTATTGATCAAAGGTAGACGATTTTTTTGGAGTCACTAAAAAAGTAACCCTTCTACTTTTTCTGGCTTGTTTGGGACCTCCTTGTGATTTGGGCTTAATCTTTCCTTGATTTAGTGTTGTAATGTGGATAAAATGTTCACATTAATTCTTGTACCCTTATAAACTAATGGATTTTAATGGTACTATGACACCCCTTTGATTTGTTATGTTTTCTTGATAGCTCAGATACTTTGTTGGATTATGTTTATGATTATGGTTATTCTATCGCTGATACTGGAGCGATGATAGATTATATTGATGTGATGAAACATTATATGCATGATGATTATGTTAATATGCTTTATGTTTGCATAGATGCTTAGTTGTGATGGCATTTCTATATTTTCTTATCGTAGTTTAATGGATATATTATCTCATCAATTGATGTGACATTGTATTGGTGAAGAGAACAGTATTGCATCACTCACTTGCGAGTGCCCTATGATTTCCGTGATTCTCTCTTCACGGTGTGTATGAATTACTATATGTATGCATGTGCGACATTTGCTTGTTTACAGGACTACAGGTACATGACATTAGCTTCACCTGGTTTCACAGGTCTGAGAGTGTCCACTACTCAATAGTAATATTGGGAGATAGTAACGGGCTACCTAGTCATACTTTTATTCTAGTATAGTGTGTCGTCAGTTTGAGTTTGGTCTTAGTTTTAATCATTGTTGTTCTAGGTATTTTATTATTGTGAAAATTTAATTTGGTAGATTAAATGTGTATTTAATTTAAATATTTAATTAAATGAATTATTGTTGTAAAGGCTATAGAATTAATTAATTAATTAATTAATTTAATTTGGTTATGTTGTTGAGTAAATTTTATTATTAAAAAATAAATGGTAATTAAATAAATAAGGATATTTAAATTGGTTGCAATTAGTAAATTGTATTATTATATTTAAATGCATGTGAATGGAAAATATCTGAGTTGTTGAGAAAAGATATTTTGTTTAAGATAACTGGGAGTTAGAAATTTGTTATCTAATTGTTGAAAATTCATTCTCGGAAGAGATATTAGGGAAAAGAAAAGAAAGTTGTTTCACGAGAGTTTTTGTGTGGGTTGTTGAAAAATTGGTGAGGAAATTGTGGATCTCTCTCAAGATTTGTTTTAGAATTTTACTGTAGAATTCTTGGCTGTGTATTGTGTGTTTTCTGGAAAGAGGCAAATTTACTAGAGGAAGTTTTGGTTACATTGGCAATTTGAAGTTACAGAGAAGCTCGACAACAATTCTCGAGGCAACAGTTCTTCACAGGTTCTTTTACTGTTTTAGTGAATTTTGAATTGAAAAGTTGTTTATATTACTGTAATGCAATTTGGAAAAGTTTAGGAAAAAAATTTTCAATACCATAGAGGCTCTTGTGTTTTTCTGTTTAAAAGATTGCCTGAAAGAGGAACCTCTGTAGAAAAAAATTAAAATTCTTTGTGTTATTGTTCATTCAAAATAAATTGATGCAAAAGAAATTTAGATCTCTATGGAAAAACTATCATTCTATTTGTTTCCCTATTCTTTTGGTTATCTGAGGAAAAGTGAAATTTATAGCTTTCTGTAGAAAAAATTTCCTCTGTGAAATATTATTGTTCAACTTAAACCTGTGATTGAATTAATTGTATATAAGAATATATATATACATATATATTACAATATATATGCATACATATATATTTATATATCTTATATTAATATTGTTGTATTTTTTTAATAGCACTGTGAATTTATTGAGAGACGAATTTGAAATCGCCGTACAATGGAATTTTGTCACTGTAGGTTTTTAGTTGTTTAAAAAAAAAAAAAAAAAATTGATAGTGAATGGGGGTCGGGGGTTTGGAAACCCCAGCCACACCCATGCTAGGGTGCACTCCTATGTGTAGCGCTCCCCACACCCACGTGGGGGTAAGCGCTGCCCACAGGAAGCGAACCCTGCATGGGGAGTCTGTGGCCAGGGCAACACCGAGGTGCATGTGTATGCGGTGGTTGTTTTGTTTGCTAGGAATTTTGAATTAATACAAATTTTATATATATTATATATTTATTATATTTAATATATATAATATATGTGTTTAAGTTAAATGTATTCAATATTATTTATAAGTAATATGTTTATTATATTTGTATATATACATATATAGTTGTATATATATATATACATATATATATATATACACGATAATAAATGATTTATTTTAATGAAATATTGAATGGTTAAGTGCATGGAATTATTATTTGTATTTATTTAATGAAGTGATTTCAATTAGAAGGTTGAGATTTGTTCATCTGTAATTGTGGTTTGGAAAACTAAACTATTTTTTTAGAACAGTATGAAATTATTGAATGGAATTATATTTAAATGGTGCGTTTTAGTATGTGAAGGTGATTGTAATGGATTTAGGAAATCCAAATGATAGTGATGGTTATTTTCTTGAATTTTTATTTAAAAGCACGTGTATCTATAATTGTGAACTGGAGGGGAAAGTATTTGTTATTATGTGAATCTAAGTCTTCCAGAGTTGTAATTGTGGAAGGGTTGTGGTAATTTTAGTTCACCCTTTGAGTTTCTTGGGTAGTGCACATATTGGGTTTTTGTATTGGACATCTATAGAGATGTGTTACCTTTTGAGGTGTATTGATTATTGTTGTCATTTCTTAGTGCACGGTCTACCCTTGGCATGTAGTTTGAGTTATGTATTGTTGATAGAGGAGTGGCTTTCAGTGAGGGCTAGGACACAAAGTGGTCCCAAAACAAATCGTGTGGGAGTCAATATAATTAAAGTGGGAATTAAATAATCTATTAGCTTAACACATATAACAAGATATTTAGCCTCACTCATTGGCTTAAGGGCTTGTATGAGACTTGAGATGAGTCAGAAAGGCCTAAAATGGCTAGATCGTTACCTTGTCTTCTTGAAAGATAACCAATTCCGCACTGGTGTGCATGTAGGGCCAGAATCATGAGAGGTTACCAAGATAACCCTAGAAGGGGGCCAGGACCTAGGAAGATCTCCTTTGAACAACCCATGCAACCTTTGTGATGACATTCCTCCTATGTCAATAGTCAGATTATTTGTATTGTGATTGTACTTGATTTAGTGATTTTGGAAGCAATGTGACCCTAATTCTTGTTTATCTATTCTGTGAGTATTTTTGTATATTGTCTGTGTCTAGAGGTAATAGGTTGTCTTGGTCTCCTATTACTATCTCCTAGCATGAGGACTGGGCCTATGGGTACCAGATGGTTGGGTGGCGTGCATCTTACACTATTGAGTTTCTCTTTCTGTTCGTGATGGCGAGATCTTGTTCGAGGAGCTCGTGTGGTTCTCTGGAGTTGTTCTTCTCTTCCTTTATTGTAACAATGGATCATTATGAATAATTGTAATACCTCATTTGTATTGAGGTGAACCTTTGTGATGTAATTGTAATAATATTTATCATCTATTCATTATTGGATTTAATGGTGTTGTATTTATGGAAATATGTTCAATACATTTCTAAGTGTTAGATTTATCTTGCAATGGGTTAATGCATTGTTGTAAGTTGTATCTTGAGTTTAATATTCTTATGCTATGGTTGGTTTAATTTTATAAGTAATGGTGTTCACATGTAGACGTGTTATGAGGCCTAGAGGATGTATGTGGTTAGAGTAGGATACTTTACTCATCTTGTTTTAATTTAAAAAAAAATTAGTTGTGCTTTGGGCAATATTATATCATCCTCTTAGGTTGTGGGACGTGGCTTTTACATATATAATATAATTGCTGGTGTAATAAATGTCTTGTACCTTATCCTAGGTCATGATTACACCTTAGTTAAGTTTACTTAGGGACCAACATAGGAGGTTGTTGGAGATTTTCCACTTTTGTGGACTTGACATGTCATTACCACATCACTTCCACCTTTTGTGGACACATCATGTGATTATCTCTCCACCTTTTGTGGTGATTATCACATTATTCTTTCCCACTTTTAGGTGGAGTGATAACTTTTCATAATTGTCTTATGTCATAAGATTACGACACTTGTCATAATCTTATGCCTTCTATGTTCTCACCTTGGCTATATAACCAAGGGGTCTCTTATGTACTATTTGCTCATTCCATTCTATCTGCCCATTAAGAATATATTTATTTTGTCATATTCATTCTCTGTTCTTTTCAGCTCTAGATCTTGGGTGCTACCTTCATAGCCAATTCTACAATAATGCATAATATATATACATATACATATATAATATATTATATATAATACATATTATGTATTATAAATAATACAAGTAACAAATATCCATTTAGTAACGGATATTCGTTTCTAAACAGATATCCTTTTTCTCTGGCAAATTCAATAGGCTCAAGATTTGGCTCAGGATTTGGTTTGGGATTTCCTAACCTAGAAAGTCAACCCAAAAACGTGTTTAGAAAAATTTCTTTGTTTTCTGAAGTTTTCCCTTGTGGCTAACAACTTTTTTTTATCCAAATTTCATGAAACAAAAAGGGTTTATAGAAAAAATTGTCAGCTTTCCACCAATATAAGTTATGCCTTATTTTGAATTTAATAAATAATTATTATTGATTTTCTACATACATTATGACTAAAGTCCTGATTCATATGCTGATTGAAATTTTTTTATAACTTTCAAACTACCTAAAATTTTTTGAACCTACAACATGCATCACATTCTATGCTTTGTATACTATAGAATAAAAAAAATTGTTTTTAATAAATTTTTGACCAAGTTATGGTGGTTAGACATAGACGTTTTAATAATTCTAAAATTTTCTAATAAAAAAATCATAACTAATTATTTACATGGAAAAAAATTACAAAAAAATCTGGCACATCTGGGTATGTGTCCTCTTCTTATATTGAAAGATTCAGATTTTTTTTTTCTTGCACTTAGGGTGGTCAAACATACACTTGCTTCTTATTTTTTTCTTGAAAATTTAGTACCACTGCATTGCAATTTCAAATTTTCACAAAATAGGTTTAATTTTTTCCAAAAAGGTCTAGTAGCCTGGAAACTACATTCAATTTGCTACAACTTTTGTTCTTACATATTTTTCACAATATGTTAATAACCTATTCAAATTTTTATGTCAAGTTGCCTAACTTTGATTTTCTGAATTTTCATTCCCACTTAGAGGCCTGGTTTGGACCCCCATGATCCTGCACTAACCCATGTGAGTGGTCAAAGTGGGAGAGTTACCCCTCCGAGCATGCCTCCTTTCTCAAGTTCTCTCTTGTCTATCCTCATTGGGATCTCAAGCTTTCTTCTACTACTATGCCTCCTATCCATGGCTCATCGCCAACTTTGACCTTCAAAATTTTATGTTCTTGGGTAAAAGTACAAAGCTATGTCACAATTTTGGCTAACTTATTTGCATAAGTGAAATTCAGTATTTCCAACTAAAAATCAATTTTGGTCAAACATATGGTCCAACTAGATTCATTCTGTCTAAGTTAGATATGGGCCACAAATTTTTTAATTGGAAGTGTTCACTAAATGCATATGTAGCACCACATTGAGACAAATTTACCAAAAAAAATAAGTTATTAGAAAAACTATATGGAACTTCTACTCATGTAAATAATATTACAAAAAATGTATAAAAATACTCTTTTGTAGATCTATAAATGTATTTTTCATTAATAAATTTAATAGTTTAATTAATTTTTATATTTTATATTTTATTTTAACTAAAATCAGGTCATCAACACCAAAATACAAGGTTGATTATTTTGTCAATAAAAATGCTAATTTAATTTGAAAATTTTGAAAAACAATATGATGCATTAGATAAAAGATTTTAAGTCAAGATAATGTATATATATTTTATTTTGGGAAAATATGTAAGACAAAAGGTGACATCTCATGGAAACATTTTTTTATTTTCGTACACACACATTTTAAGATTTATTTAAAAAATATTAGAAAGGAAAATAATTAAATCCATGTACTAATGTATTAAGTTATAAATACACCCAAAAAATGAAGGACAAAAGATATTTATATAAAGAGTGATCTCTCATTTACCTTGAGTTTTTACCATTTTATTGGTAACTGAATTACAATGTCTAATTTATAGAAAACTATATTCAAATATATTTTTTATTTTTCTAAAAAATACAAACTTAAAATACACTAAAAAATATGTGTTTCATTAGTTTACATCATTTTAAAATTTGAAACATATACGTCATTTTAAGTTATTCAAGTTAAAAAGGTAGATCAATGTTGGTCATTTTTTTAATAACAACATGACATAGTTTTGTGTTTTTACCCTCTTTCCATTTGTATTATCCTTCTATACTTACCGCTCTGCACATCAAGAATGTCGTTAATGCATAGAGCTCCAATACACCTCTCCATTAGATTCCACTTGGAATTGAATTTCATACACATAAACTTGAGGCCAAACCATGTGGACATCTAGTAGAGCACACATGAGGGATAAAATGTACCATTAATATGGTGATTAGGATTTTTAACCCAAAGGGACTCCTCACCATACTTGCTAAGGAAAATTATAAGATGTGGGGGACCCTCTTTCAAACCTTCCAAGTTATTCTTTCCATATGAGAACACCAATACTAGCTTGATGTGAAGGAAAAACAAAAAATGGGTACAAGAAGGCATGCATGCATTGTAGCCCTAGGTTGAGACCATCATGTGTTTTTTTATATTATCTTTTTGGGTTTCTTAAGGTTGTAGAGATGGTTGGAAGAGGGCATATTTGAACAAAATAGAAAAAACCTAATAAAAAAAGCACCATAAGTACTTGTTTTTCTACCATTCAAATCTAAGGATGAAAACCCATGGATTTGAGGAGGTTGACTAATGCAAACCCCATAGATCTCACATTGTATAGAAAAATTCCTTCGACCAATAAAGAAGACTTACATAGAGGCTACATTTGAGTTTTCATGGTGATTTATAATAGTAATTTAGTGAATTTTCACAACACTCACAATTGTCATGAGTGTAACTTTTGTATTGTAGTTACCATAATATTGATAATTGGATATTATAATATCATACAATTCCATTTTTTCTTTGAGGTAATCAATAATCAAAGCTCCTCTACACTCGAGGTTTGTTATTAATGTAAATTTTATATGTAATATGTTTTAGCTATGATCACAAAATTTTGTAAGGGCGTCATAGGAATGCTTATAGAAATATTATTCCCTATTTATATTCTATTATGAGTCTAGTTCAAGATTTGATTTTTCATTTTAAATGAAAGAATGGAGAGTACCATTGTGAAAAGGGATCAGATGAGTCATAATTCTATTTTTTATAAATGATATTTAGAGAAATATCTAATTAATAATTTATTTCTTATGATATTCATGTGAATGAAATGCATAACTTCTAGGTTTACTAGAGTCTAACAGTTTAGTGCAGGGTTTTATAATTTAGTGTTTGTAATTTCGATTCCATTTCTTACATATTTTTAAGTTAATGATCTAGGTAAATATTGGAGAAATTTATGGTTTGTATGGTTCCCATTTAAATATTTTTGAATCTATTAAAATAATTTACCCTAAATTTAGTATGGGACATTTCAAAAATAATTTGGAAAATAGGATGAATAAAATTTCTAGTGGGTCCACATATTTAGAATAGATTGAAATCTAGATGTGAGAGGTTGAAAGAAAAATATTTTAATATAATCTCAATTCCAAATAAACCCAACAATACAAAGGATAAATCCCTCAAAAAATTAAAAGGCATCAAATTAAAATGAAAGAAAACAATAACCATGGGAAAATGAAGCAAAACTTGAAAATAAAAAACTATGTGAATAAATAGGAATTTCATGAGTCTAAGAGTATAAATTAAAATAAGGGACCTCATGAAACCAAATTGGAATAAAAATAGAAGGAAATGAGTGATTTAAATTTTACAAGTGTAGAGCATAAGGAAAGGGAGGCCCCCAAAAGAAAATTGGACAAGCTGTACAGAAATAGTTTACTATTATGCTTACCTTTTAGTGTGTATTTCAAATAACCTTTAAATATTATCGTATTTCAGAAAATAGATTATACAAGTGTTATCTGAATAATTTGAAAGATATTGTTTTCAACTATGATGATAAAAAATATTGTATATCTTCCAAACTTTAGTGTCACTAACAATATTGTATGGTTGATAATTAGACCTAGACCTCATAGTTATATTTGGGATTACGCTGATAGAATCTTCATTACATAAGTTATCCTAAAAATTTATAGGTGAAGTGTAATTTCACCGTAGGAACCCTAAAAAGACAAACAAATCCATCACTATCGTACCTTTTAAAAAATTAACATAACATACAAGTAATACACATCAAATCATGACATGAATTTCATTTAAGAAGATTCATTAGTACAAACATCCCTTGGGGTACACGAAGAGTCATTACGCGACTTAGATCCATACAACGACAATAAAGAATAAAATCCAAAAATATAATCCATAACAAAGTGAACATTCATAAATGTAACACATACATAAAGATTCATTGATAAGAAACCACCTGTGTACATAAATAAAACATATGCATGATTAACTTAACACAATGAATAACAACTGTCATGGACCAATAACCACACCAAGTTTAACATTACATTACAATACAATGTTTTGGAGATACAATGATACAACAGAGTTTCCGAACATGAACAAAATCCATACAACAAGGATCAGGATACAAATGAATAGATGAATACACAATATCATATTTGGCTCCAAAAAAAATACAACTCTAGAGTCGCTGCAATAGCACCAATCCACACCTCTTGATCCTCGACTAGGGACCCAATGGGGTGCTTAGCATGATCCACCCGACCATGTGAGTCTGAAGACCCACCCCCTGCAAGAGCCAGCTGACAAGAAGAGAACTCAACCAAGAACATCCAAACACGTAACCACAAGACGTTCAATAACATACAAAAGTAATAAAGCTCACATCATAATGGCATAATCAATGACATTCAAGAGTCAGCCGATAATAACTTAAAAGTCATAAATCTCATCACATAAATCAAAGCAATGAACAGGAAAACAAGTAATTAAAGGATGACTGCGAAACTTCCAAAATCAAACGTAAATAACAAATATAATACAATTCCAAATTGTAAACAATACAATAAATATCACATTCTCGCATCTAAAGAGCATACAAGGTCATAAGTCAAACATCGCCGAGACTACAAAACCACAAAGTACACCAAAGATGTATCAAGGCAATACTCCTAAAATCAATATAAGTCCATTCAACCACAATCTAAACCCACTCTCATAACATACTTCCAGAGGAACAAAATAAAGTAAAACACCTGGGCAACTAGGGGAGAGTGTCATTGCATAGTCCTTACATAGCCTCTTCTCCCAACTGGTGCACCGGTCCATCTATGGTTGTTCCGCGGCTCCTTCCTCCTAACCGGAGGTGCCCGTCCATAGTGGGTGACTCATGAGCCGAACCTTCTCAGAGGACGCAGGTCACGACCTTGCCAACCACGGCCTTCTCAGCCTTCCATTAGTTTGCAAAAGCACTAATGAAGACGAGGCATCCTTTTTTTTAATCTTATAATGATATTACTACCCATCCCACCTAAGTTAATTATTAGGTTTTCACTTGATTACTAACTCACTTGTGGGTTATCCCGGAAGCCCTTCCTTAACGCCTAAAACTCATGAGGGAAGTCACCTCCCCTAGAGTAATCTAAATAATTCAAACCAAAATAACTATATTGTACCATCATAATTTGAACAAAGAATCATAAAAGCATGTGAGGCATTACCCATCTTGCTAACAAGTACAAAACCTTAGTCTCACAAAGTTTCGTACAACCCTTTCAAAATAATGATACCAATACACTCTCTAAGCACATAAAAGAGAAACATCGGATAAACAATAAAAACAAAGCCTCGAAGATTTCACAAAGTTTAATTAGGTTTCATCAAAGAACTGACAACAATAATTGCAAGGCCACAAGAACTAATTGTGATTCAAAATAAATGAGAGAATACATCAAAATAAGATCGACAACTCCATTCAAACAACATCAACAACTTCCATACAAACTAAATCGGAAATCCAAGGGGAACCTCTATTTTCTCCTCTTGGAATACCCATAACTCAAAGAACTTTTCAATTCAAGCAGAACCATCAATCATGACAATATTAACTGATTTACCACTTTGGGTAAAGAACAAAAGAAAACACATGGGTTCCCAACGAATAGCAACATAAATTAAAAGAGAGAAAATCACCAACTCAAAATCAACTCATGAAAAGTCGCATCGAAAGTGTCTATCAAAACAATCCATTCGAATACAATATAACCATTCATTCAATAAGAAGTAACTTGAAACAATCTAAAAAGAACATGATTATCTTTAAGATCAATCATTTCCAACATTTAAGGACATCACAATATTGCGAAGTGAAGATATAATCTGATATTTTTAAGCCATAAGACACTAATCACTAATCAACAATGGTGTCACATCAAATAGGAAAACGCAAAAGAAAATCAACCTTTAATTTAACAAAACCACTTAATAAAACCAAAAGTCACCAACTAGGTATTCCACGGGAGACCTCAATTCAAGAACAATTTATTTCAACGTTCATGCAAGTTTATAAAACTACCAAAGTGAAGACAAATAGAGTTTACAACAATACTAAACCATGACTAAAGATGACGATTAATTCTAACATACACAATTCCTCAATTAAAGAGTTAATACAACCACCAATTGTAAGATTACCAAATGCAACCATATAACTAAACTCTCTAATGATCCCAAGAAATCAATATACTATTTCCCCTTTCAACATTACCCCCCCTTGATTAATCAATTTATCGTAACCACAAGATTAAATAACTAATGAAATGCAACTTATGTCCCAACCACAAATACTTTTTTTAAGACTACTGTTTTAATGTGACAACTACCAAGTGTACACTCCTTAATAAAGTATTGGACTAATATAATACAAACATTCACGGATAAATTTAACCAGTAATAATAAAAGAAACATTCTATTTATCTTTTCCAAAATAAAATCATTTAATTGAAAAGAGCCTAAAGTTTCTCCTTTAATTACTATTCAAGTATCCATTTCAAAAACAATCAGTTTACATTATATTTATGTGCTTATGATGTAGTTATATAAAATATTTAAAGGGAACATAATCTAACTTGTATTTACATTTTACATCATTATACCTTTTATATATATATATTTTTTAATATAATTAAAGAGCTTGAAGAAGACAACACACTGGTGGATGTCATCCCAATTTAGGTTCACTATTTTCTACAATGATTAAAGAAGCACAAGAACTTACTTGATTATATGAATAACAAGATTTGATACTTATAAGGTCGATCTAATGGATAAAGAATTCTATTAGTTTCAAATACAATGAATAACATTTGCACTTGTAACTACCACATGATAAAGATTGATAATGAAATAAGAGAGATTATAAAAACTTTTAAACTTCCTAATATGCTCAAGCTCGTGGCTAAGACAGAATGGTAAAGAAATCAGAGGAATCATTTAAAAATATATACCCTACCAAGACCAAGGGAGCCACTGAGATAGGTTACCAATGAAACCAGTGAGATTATTTAATTTACTCCACCTTTGCAAGACTAAACATTGCAACTGAGATGGGGAGACTATTTAATTCTGAACAATGTCTCAACTCTAAAAGCTGTAACAGTGACAGGTTGCCAAGTTTTAGAAAGTGAATATAGGAATTTGGAAATATCTCCATCTACTTGCATTATTATCAAATCCCACATGTTATTCACAAGATAGAAGGTAAGGAGATAGGCGAGGTACAAATACATAACTTAAGAGATAGAAAGTTAATGTACAACGTTTCTGTTTGCTGGTGAGTTTCCAAAGACGCGCTCAAGTTTGAAGATTGTAAATTAAACTTCACCACGACCAAGGGTGAGCTCTCTATTATGCTAGTATAATGAAAATATTTCATTTCCATGTGTAGGAACTGCGACAAATTGACAATGGAAACAGAGAGATTATTGTAAACCTTTAAACTTCCTATTATATTTCAAAAGGGCGCGGCTGAGACAGGTTAACAGTGAAATCAGAGAAATTATTTAATTTACTAAGTCTAAAAGTTGCAGCTGTGATGGGATACAGTGATTGTAGGTTAAGCACGAATCAGATTGAAAAAGAACTTAAGAAACGTTCAGACACAAATGAATGGAACAGCGTAAATAGATGTTAAATCATGGAATGCAATGAATACCAAGAACTCTCTCTACATAACCATACACATGCAAGGTACTTAGGTAGAGCATAATAGCTGATGAAAAGAGGAATACGGTAATTGGATATACAATTGACCAGGCCGAACCGTGAAGACTGAGTATTGGGAGAGACAACTCTAATTTGGAACGCTGAATTAGATTTACACCTTCATGAGCCCAATAAAATAAAAGCCAGGGAAAACAAGAATGGGTCGAGAGGAAAGAAAGGCTTCTTTGGGGAAAGTATGCTACAAGATAGAAGGGCATGACTCTGAGAATCATGCTTCAAAACTTGGTCAGCTCAGATTAACACATTAGAGATAAACACATACCCAATTCCTACTCTATATAAGGCACTATTGTGGCTTTCACAATATTCCTAATATTGAACCATTCATTTATACAAGGAAAATCAATGTAGAAGCATTATGATACAAAAATTCTTAAGTAATATCTATATTACTGCCACCAGTGATATCAAACAACATACCTTGGTTGTTTTCCTCAAGTCCTAAATCCCGTCGTGATGCTCCATTGCTGCACACCAGCTACCTATGCCGTAGAAGGAGCTATGGAACTATCTCTCTCTCCCCTCCTCCATCTCCAGTTACCATTCATGAATGTGATCGTTGTTATTCCAGATTTGCCCAAGATGACTTACTATTGAAGCCGTGGGATAAGATCAAACTATGAGCATCTTTCCTCCCCACCCATTTTTTTTGAATAATTCTTGTTTATAATTGTTTCTTGGTGTCTTTTCCACTCCCCTCGGAGAACCGTTCGACTTCCACAATCATTTATTTATTTATTTAGCAATAAACAATTCTTTTTCCATTTTTTTTCAATTGATTTCTTTGCTTTAATCTTTATTCAAACTTGAGTTCCAATTTTAAATATTTTATCAATGATAATATTTTCTCAATTTTAAATTTCTTAATTAAATTCACCTATTAGACAATAATTATTTTTATTAAATTCATTTACTTACAATTTCTTTCATCTTAAAATAAGAAATTTTCACTGGTAATACAATTAATATTTATTATTAAATCTAGCTATTTAATTGATCCCAAACCAAATCAAGTGACCTTAAAAATTAGATTAATTTGATAAATTACTTCTAGTCATAAGATTAGTGATATTGTCTAATATAAAAATCAAATTAAATGATGCAATCCAAAAGTCCTCATGACCTAGCAAATTACCAACCACAAGTAACAAGTGAAAATGACATGGTCACCAAACAACCAACTTCCTAAATTTCAAGAATGACCAAAACAGAGGGGCATTACATCCTCCCCCCCCCCATAGACATCGACTTACTCCTGGAAGTCGAACCCAAGCATATACATGGTAACACAACAATATCAATTGATCATAAGAACCTCAACACTATAAATTAAAATGTCAATTAAACGTTATCAAGTAAGCCATGAAA
>VDFB02150079.1:0-28618 GCA_007258455.2 Sequoia sempervirens | reverse complement strand
CATCCATAAACCATTCATCCAATCCATTTTCATCCATCTACATCCATAATCCAAGTTATTTTGACAAAATTTTGGTGCACACTTTATGCTTGCTTATGGTAAAAATCTTGGCATGGGTCATTGTCATTGATCCTATCCTACCCAACAGTATCTAAGCCATGAAGCATTATCCAAATAAGCATGTTATTTATCTAAACACCTTATCTTATCGCAAGATAATCCTTGGCATACTTTGCATGCTTACCATATCCATCCATCCATACACCTATCTAGGCATCTATCCATAACATTCTATACATTGCTAGACTGTAGGGGTAGATATTTACATTGTGCTTCGGGAATAAATCTTGATCTATATCCTCCAACTTATGTGGCGATCTGAACATTGGCAAATGTGAAATCAAATTGGTCAAAGCATTTGTGATCCAAAATCCAAATCACTAGCCCATGGCATATTTTGACAAGATGTTCCTTATCAGTCTTCATCTTTCATCGAAAATCAATCCAAATAATCACTATCAGTTGCATCTAAGTTGCACATCAAATGAGATGTCAAATCATTCGAACAACTTTTGTTCCAAAGCAAGCTTCATCAATCATGATCAATCAAATCCAATCAAAAAATCATCTCAGGATATCCTTGTGTTGTTTAACACTATCCTTGTGTTGTTGTGCATCCTTAACAATGTTATCATCATCAATCCTGATTAATCAATCCTTGCATTGTTGTGTATCCTCAAAAATGTTATCATCATCATCAGTCCATCAATTCGAACAATCAACCTTAGCTTGGTCTTCAAAAAAATCCCAAATAGAGAACTGATATCATCACAAGTGTCCATATCCAAATCGTCAAAATTGTGTGAAAAATCCAAAAACATTCATAAAAGTCAGAAAATGTCAAAAACATGAGAATCCAAACTACGTCATCTTTGAGCTTAAATGTAGGCAAGGATCATCTCTGATAAGCCCCTAAGACATCAAAATCAAAAAAACATTTGAAAAACATCAAAATTCAAAAACATTCAGAAAAACACAAAAATCCAAAAACATTCATAAAATCTTAGAAAACCCCAAAACATTTGAAAAATAAAAAAACAAAACATTTGTAAAATCTTTAAAAATACCAAAAACAACCTCAAAACATTCCAAAAATGTCAAAAACATCCAAATATTTGAAAAAATCCATCCATCTCATCTCTCTTTCACTCGAAATAATCAATCATCCATAATAAACTGATCGTCACCTTCATCCTTTGACAACACAAACGGAAACAATCATAGAAGTCAGCAAATGCAAGCTTCAATCATAAAATCAAAATTGAAACAACAAACCTTAAAAAAAAAAATCAAACTCTTGATCATTTTCAGACATGTCAATCGACCTTATATCAACAGCCTATCAAACAACTTATCAAACTGTCATCATCTTATACAATGCATGTCTAGGTAGGATATATCATTCCGACAATGGGCATCATTTTGGATATCACCTTGGATTCTTATCCTATCAAAACACATCCCTCTGGCTGAAGGTATGAAGAACACTAGCTTGTTTGCATACTTGATCTTTTCTTTTGATTTATCTTATTGCGCTCATTCCAAGGACCTCTCAATGATATCTGAACAAAGGATTTAGAGATAGGAATGGAGCAACGATCATTATCTTTTGTCTATTGTGCTTGTTGGATGTCCTTGTAAAATAACTTGGTGAATACTTGCTTTGTTAGGTATGTCCTAGCAAGGTTTTCGTATGTCAAGTGTGAATAAGAATACTCCTATCTATTTGTCAATTCAAAGTCCATCACACTAAGTGCAACGCCATCCTGGTTCTTTATACCTTGATGCATCGTACCTACGTGTGTTATCAAACATAAGGTAAGTAGCCCTTTTAAATTCCCAATCCTTGATAAGAAAATTATCATCATCTATCATCATCATCATCTCTAATAAAGTCTCATCAGATCATGGACTTGTTGGATCCTCTTGTCATCATATCATTCCTAATTTCATATTTTTTTGCACTAACATCACGTCATGAATAGTTAATCATCATCACCAGTGCATCCATCCTACATCCACAAACCATCAGTATTTTGCATATCATCTCACATGCATGTTCATCAGCATAATATAGATCTATTAGTCTAAGCATCTACATAAATCATACATTTGCATAATCAGAGCATATCACATCATCCATCTCATCCAATCATCACATCATATCATCATTTAAGTTGTTTAAGATAATATAGATTTGTTATTCGAAGCATTTTAAAACCATCTCATTTGCATCATCATCCATAACCATCCATTTTGAACCTCTTTATCACGAGATCGACCCTCAAATAGAATATTTTCGCTCAATCTCTCATGGGGGCAATGTACCAGTGTACTTCTTTCCTCACTGGGCATTCAAAAAAATAAAAAATTCAAATTTTGATCGCTAAAAGTTTATTCTTTGAACCAACACAGCTAGCATGCTTCAAAGAGGGCAAAATGTAGACACATGAAATTAGCATTATGCACTTAGTTCATATCCATCTGCTCATTCATAAATCAAATTCACATTAATCCACTCATTAGGTAAATCAGGTTCATTTAATCTCTAAGGATTATCCACTTAAATTGAATAAATTAACTTTATTTAATTTAGGCCTATCATTCCCTCTTTGATTAAATAAATCAAGACTTTATTTAATTAAATCCCAAAAGTCATATTTCTCCCTCTTGATTTAAATAAATCAAAATATCTAAGTCAAATAGGTCAAAGCCCCTAATCATCATCCTAGCTAATTAATCCTGATTAAATCTAATCTAATGCATGTTACATCCTCTAGCTTTTCCCACTTGCACAAATAAATCAATTTATTCATTTATAAAATCAACATTTTCACTCAACATGGCATCTTTGAGGAATATTCCCTCAAGTTTGAATTCAAAATCAAGTGGACATGTACATCCAACAAAGCAATTAATGTCTCTTACATGTCCCTTGCACAAGTCAAACTCAACATTAACTCTCAAATTTGAATTTGAAATCTCCCTCTCTTGGGCACATTGGCCAAAACTTGCTCATACCTCAACCTATCACAGGTTGACAAGTGTCCTCATCTCATTTGTCCAAACTTAATCCCACATTGCTATCTTATGAGGATTCTTCCAATTTGAAAATCTTTAAATAGAGGGCTGATTCTTCATCAAATACATCTATAACTCTTATGCAAAGTTACTCTCTTGGATTGAGAACTAATTTTTCTCTTCTTACTCCATCACCATTGCATTTGCAGCATTTGAGCTTGTCAAGGGTTGGGAAAGGGTCACTTTTCACAACAAAGTGACACCAATCCACTATGGAATAGGTGTGCATTATGTATCTTTCATGCTTTCAGTTTAGTTTTTTTTGTTATCATGTTTATGAAGCATTTTGCATTATTTCATAGGAGCATTTTGAGGAATTTGTAGGAACAAACCCATGCTTAAAGTTTAGTGTTTGCAGATTTTAATGGGTTCTCACAGAAACAAATAAGAAAAAACAGGGAACAAAAGGGAAGAGACAAAACCCAAGGAGGGTAAGGAAATGAGAATTTGGGCGAAAAAGGGAACTAAGGAAAAGATTGATGGTGAAGTTGTTCCTCAAGCTAAGAAGGATAAGGATGTGAAACCCAATGTTGTAAAGGTCTAGGGACAAGGTGAAAAGGTAACTCCTACAAAATGTCTAATCCCTAGGTTACCGACTTATTCTCTAGTTGGTATGTTTTAGGTATTGTCTCAAGTCAAAGTCACAGTCCCACTCCTTGAAGTGATGAGAGTAGATGAGTTGAACAATAAAACTATTCCTCTTATTTACAATATTTTTGCAAGTGGGAAGGATAAAATAATAATCAATCAACCTAAAACAAGCACAAGCCAAGAAAAGAATGTTTAGGCGGAAGTAGTGATCAATGAAAATTCAGAGATATATCTGGGAACCACTATTACTACCAATCCAAATCATGTTAATCCATTTTTTCTAAGCTTAATCATTGATGGTAAGTTGCTTAGAAATTGCATGATAGACTCAAGGGCCTAAAGCAATGTAATGTCGGTAATACATATGGGAAATGCTATGCTATGGATTCAAGGGAGGTGCCTGTCATTGGGGTGATCAACAAATTTCTGTATAAATTGGTAGCATTTCCTGAAAAGGATTTGTATATGAGTGTTACAGTGGTGGATATCCAACCAACTTATGGAATGTTGTTGTCTAGACACTAGAGTGCTTCCATGGGTGGGAGTATTCAGTGCGACTTGTCATTTACAACTTTTTCCATTGACTAGAAAGATGTCAAGATCAATAGAGAATGAAGAGCTCCTCACATAATTGAACACATTGAAGAACCTAAAGAATAGTGCAGATTAATTTTTTGGATATTGGTTTAGAAACTTTTCAAATTGAGGAAGAAATGATAGAAGAAGAAGTCAGGCCTACATCGATTGATAGGGAGGTCCTAGAAACATCTCAAGAAGGAAACCTCTTGACTATGTACTTTGATGGAGCATGTTCAAAGGAAGGCTTGAGTGTAGGAGTTATCCTCATCTCTCCACAAGGTAAAACCTTCAAGTACTATTTTTTTTTATAATTTTCTTAATAAAGAAGGTTGTTGAGTATGAAGCCCTCTTGGTTGGTTTGAAATTAGCCTACAAACATGGTATTAAGTTGCTAAGAGTACTGGGGAATTATGAGTTAGTAGTTTCCTAGATTAGGTCTAGATTTGTCACTAAGGATAAAAGGCTTAGACAATAAAGGAATGAGATTTGGGATACTATTGAAGCCTTTTATGCCTTTGGCATAGAATGGATAGAAAGAGGAAAAACTGTCAGGGCAGATTTATTAGCCATTATTGTTGTTGGGTTAGATGATGTTGGGTATGTGCAGGATCATGATGGGCCAAAAAATGGCAATATTATGGGTATTTGTAGGGTATGTGGCTAACAACTTTTTTTTACCCAAAATTGATGAAACGAAAATGGTTTTTAGAGGAGATTCTCAAATTTCCACCGATATAAATTATGCTTTAATTTGAATTTAATAAATAATTATTATTCATTTTCTATTAGAATTACAAGTTTCTGCTTTCATGTTTATTTATCAGATCTGAGAATAATTTTAATAAGGATAATTTATGTGATAACTAATTCACCCCCCCTGATAGTTGTCTGAGCTTGTGTTTCCAACACAAAGGCGCCCAAAGCTAAAAACAAGGAAAACACCCAAGTGGATGGGGTCAGAATGAGGTGGTAGCTAAATTAAAGGAAGAGGAGGATAGTGACTTAAGTGAGGAGGAGGGGGACATCTTAGACCATAATTGTTTAGGCTCTTGGCCAACTCTAGAAAAGGTGTTATGTGGCCATGTCCAAGCCAAAGAAACATCACCATATGAAGCTAGTGATGATCCACCATTGTCTACAATTGCAAACTATTTAGAGTAACCAACCAATTATCTGATAATTCATTTACAAGAGAGGGAAGCCACCATGCTTCTCATGTTTGATTGACAACTACTTGTGTTGTTTTGTACCTATTGTTGCTAAGATTGAATGGTAGATAAGATATATTTCAAAGAGAGGAGCTATGATGCTTCACCTGTTTGATTGACAACTATTCAAATAAGAGGTAAATTTTTTTGTTGTACCTATTGTTTCTAAGATTAAATGGTAGATAGGAAATTTAATGTAATGTCCTATTTTTGGGATAAAACTAAATCTTCCCTAATTTATCAATTCCAAGTGATTACCTTAGTTTTGGGTATGTTTATAAAATAGGTAGATTCCTACAAAAAAGAGTTAGAGAATATTTTAGAAGAAAATATTAATCATCATGCTTGTAATGGAATCAAAGAGCATGTGGTTAGGGATATAGCTACCTATTGAGCTGCAATTATTCTAGTAGACACTTATTAAATAAGAAAACATCATTTTAGAAGCATAATGAATCTTCTTTTAATTTTCCTAATTCATTCTTGAGTATGATAGTCTAATAGGGTGCCTAAGAAACCCTAGGCCCAAGAGTAACATGCCCCTTTTGGCCCCATGTGGCCCTTTCCATTCATATGGGGTGGTGTGCCTAGTGTTCTACCATTGTTCCCTTGTACCAGAGCCATCGTTGCTTAATCATATTGAGAGGTTGAGGGTTAGACTACAATAGGCTGTCCTATATAGTCATTTCCTCTAATCCCAAGAGTAGTACACCCCTCTTGGCCCATGTGGCCATTTCCATCTAGATGGGTGGTGTACTTAGAGGGTGACCCACACATTTTTTCCCCTCCTTATAGGCCCTTAATTCCTCTATTTTGACTAGTTATTTACAATCAGATCAAATGAACATTATCCATAGCACCAAGTAGACGCATAGATTTAAATATTAAATCAATGAACAAATCCATCACTTATAGTGAACAATATTAACAACTCAAATTTATACAAATGCACATGTTATCATGATCAATAAATATTGCAAACATATGATGCATACCATATTTAAATACATAACTTGCTCATCTTTCAGTTTTATATTTGTATTCACAAAGTATCATATGAAGCATACCATAGTAAGATATAACATACTACAAGAATAATACACATAAATCACAAAATATATATATATATGCATACCACAATTGGACAAAGCCTATCGGAGGAATAATAAAAATAAAAATAAAAAACCAAACATAAAATAACTATGATAGACATACATAAATATATAGAGACAATCTATTCATGTTTATATTAAAGAGTCATAATTACTTATAGGGCTCACTAATTTCTACAAGCATCATTATTGTATAATAAAATATAATACACACACACATATATGTTTATTTCTATATACATAATGATATTTTTATTATACTGATAGAGCGAATAACCCAAGATCATCAACTGCAAAAAACCTTCACGAAAGTGAGAAAAAAATGCCATTTCACCAAATGAGTGTAAAATATGAGATGAATAATATACATAATGTACTGGCTTATAAAGCCATGAAAATGCTGACGGGTATGCAACCACCCAATACGAGAATAAAAAACTAATTACCCTATTAAATGCAAACTATGTGCCTAAGTTAAAACTTAAGCCTAAGTAAATATGATTTACTCTAACACCCCCCTTAAGTGCAACTTAGGGAGAGTGAATGAAGATACAATATATAGTATGGGTCCTAGCTACACAACAATGTTAGGTACCCATGTACAATGCAACAGAAGAAATATCTTGCAAGCATAGAAAAGGAGAAAACCCTCTCCAAAAGAGAAGATAAAAAAGAGAGATGATGCATGTAGGGAGGACTCAATCATAACCCCCAAGAACTACATACATCATGTATATACAATCAACAACCCCCTAAAAAGGGAAATATAGAGACTATATAGTCCCCCCACAATGTGTAATCACCTACAAAAATAGTAAGTGCTTGAAGATAAAACATGATCAAGTGTCGACAAACAACTTGTCTCCCTTTCGGAAGAAACAAAACCAAATACAAATGCAAGTATGCTTCCCAAAGAAACATGAAAATGTATGATGGTGTCTCTAAAATATGCTCATGTGTCACCAAGATCTTGGAAAATGATGCTACAAACCAATTAGGAACGTACCCAATCACAATTGAAGGTGACAAACAAGGTACCACTGGAAACTGATCTTGAACAATATCTAGAGACTGAAATGGGGTGACAACAGTTGTACCACAACTGTCATCAAATAGGAGAGATAACCCCTCAAGTGTGTCCTCCAAGTCAAAAATATGAGATTCTACGAACAAGCAACCAATGTCCAACAAATACGAATCCCAATTAGGAAGAAAATGAGATACTAGGGGTGATGAGTCATTGTATGTGTGCAATGAATCATCAACATAAAACAAGATCATTTGGGAATGGCAAGGTATCATGATCTCCATGTATTTCCCAGATTTTAATCCAAAGAGTATATGGACACTCAAAATGATCAACAACATCTAAAGTGGCATCATCAGTATGCATTGTAATAACTCCTAGGGCATGATCCCTTTCACAATTCCAAGCAAACTTCTTACTATTAGTGCCAGGAAGGGGAACAAGATTATATAGGTATGGCAAAAGATGAAGCCATCTCAAGTGCTTCAATATACCATCTCTCCATTGCATATAATTTCCCCTTTCCAACATAATCATGACAGGATGCAATGAAAACCCATAATCAACTATGAAAAAACTCCACAAAACAACAAGATAGTAACCTTCAACAACAACTAGAAACTCCCAAATACTGCAAATAAAGGCGAAACCAATATCAAACTTCAATGGAATAAAATCACCACTAAACTTAAAAAATTGAGAGAAATTCGTTGACCACTACAAAGGTGACAAAAATACCTTTCTTTTGATATGTGGTTTGCAAAAATCGGCCTCTGTTTACAAAAGTTATGGAAAAATGAAAAAAGGCCTATAAAGGCACTTTGAGAGCTCTTGGTCACACCATACGACCACCACGAGCAAGGGGGCTAAAAATTGAGCAACCTCTCGGGGCAAGGGCAAGTGAACTCCAAATCATCAAGGTTGAGCACAAGTCACCATTCACAAATCACCAAGTCCTCACACAAAACAAGAACAATTCACAGTCATGTGAGACTTTCTCACGACAAAGGAGGGGAATAAGAGGGCATTTCAATAGCCAAGAACCATACCACATGAAGAATATGGGACTAAACCTCCCAATGAAACTTCTCCAATTAGGACCACCATGCACAACAAACCCTAAGAAAATATTTGTTGGTAAAACTTTATAAAATATAAAGTTTTTAAAAAAGAATGTTTCACCAGAGCCCAGAACTCATGCCCCTCTTCAGAAATTGTACTTGAGAATATCTATGCATCTTATACCATGACAGTGAATAACCCAAGATCATCAACTGGAAAAAACCTTCACAAAAGCGAGAGAGACAACACTGCTATTTCACCAAACAAGGAGTGTAAAATATGAGATGAATAATATACATAATGTATAGGCATATAAAGCTATGAAAATGTTGACGGGTATGCAACCACCCAATACAAGAATAAAAAATTAATTACCCTATTAAATGCAAACTATGTGTCTAAGTTAAAACTTAAGCCTATGTAAATATGATTTACTCTAATATATATGTGTGTGTGTGTGTGTGTGTGTGTGTGTTTATTTCTACATACATATTGATAATTATATTCTACTTATATAGTTATTAATGAGAATAATATGTATTGATTGACAAAATATATAATTGAATTCAATAATTATCATAGACTTTCCTATGGTCTACATACATCATAATGTGGTTATATATATCCATATTTATATACTTATTTACATATTAACTATATTATCTATATTTATTGTTTATTTTTGTATTAACTTATTATTTATTGCATATTATTTGCACAAATCAAAATGTGGTTATATATCTTTATAACACATATCTCTATTGGTAGTCCCTTGAAATATGTTTTTGTATATTGGACTTGCTTACTCCATGATCTAGTTAGATCAAAATATCCTCTTTGAGTGATTTAATATTCCCTTTACACAAAATAGATTAATATATATATCCTTCCTTATTCATATATTGGTTACTGTGTTTTGGATATTATGTTCTTTATTGCTCTCATCCTTTATCCATCAATCAAAATATTCTTTTTGAGATTCTATCTCCTATTTACTTTTTCTTCCATGTTTTTATTTCCTTTCTCCTTCTAAGTGCAGATTATTATTGTTGCACACTCTTCTTTTCTCTACCTCAATCGATGCTAATATGTTTTTGACTTATCTTCTTTTATAATTTTATTTTCCAATAGTCACAACCTAATTGCATCGATTATTCTTTAAAGGATTGATTATTCTTTAAGGGACATGCTCTTTTATAATTATTGTATTTTTGTGTCATGACCCCTCCTTCCTTAATTGCAGCTTATTGCTTATGAATTTAGAATCGATGCCTTAATGATAATGGTTAGGAACCAATGTAAGCATGCTTAGTGATTATTATTATTTATTTAATTAAGCCATAATCATATTTAATAGTTTCTTGTGAATAATTTTATTATTATAATAATTACAATTAATAATATTAATTGTTCTATTTGGTATTATATTAATATAATTATAATATGATTTGTGATAAATAAAACTATAATAATCTTTAAATTGTGGTTATTTAAATATTCATATCTTTGATATTTATTTTATTAGTTATTTGTATTTTAATATTTGATTTGTTATTTAACTTTAATATTTATATATTACAATAATAGTCAATATTCATCTTGTATTATCAATTTTCTTCTAATCTTGGATAAACCTATTGTGGACTTGACGCTTGCGGGCAGTTTGTCCACGGAAGGCAATGGGAGGTCCACCAGCTCAATTCCAGGCGTCGGCTCTGGTTGCATTATCTGTTTCTTAATCCTTGCAATGTTGTGTACAAAGGAAATTCTTATGCCATAACTGGGGAGGCTCTTGGCCTGGTCTGGAAAGGGTGTTATAAGTCGGTGGGCAAGCCAAGGGAACATCACCACATGAAGCTGGGGATGATATGCAATTATCCACAATCTCAATATACTCAACTGAAAGGTTTTGTTATATGGGAAAGAGAGGAGGAAGACGAAAAAACCGGAATGATAACTGCACCATGTGTAAAGAGATGGGCATTTGGGATGGAGAGAACGAGGGAAATGAAGATCATATTTGGGTGGGTTAATTTTAACAGTTGGCCCATCAACGGTTAAAAAGTGAAATAATATCTGAAATTTGAAATGGCAGACAACAAAAGTCATGTCAAAAAAGGTGTGGGGCTTTTGTTGATAATTCTTGCATGATAAAGAGTTATTTGGTTGCTGTCATATATCTCTATCTTCTTATCCATCCAAAAATCTTCTAATGACCATTCTTGCAATGTAAGAGTTCTTTGGTTGCTGCCATATATCTCTATTTTTCTATCCATCCAAAAATCCTCTAACTCCCCTAAAAGACATATGAATCTCCTATCTCACCTACAACCATTAAGAGTTCTAAACCTAATCTAACTCCTTAGAATTTAAAATATTTAGTAGTTAATAATTACGCTGTTAAGGTTGGACAAAATAGGTTGTTGGATAAATAATTATTTTTGTAAAATAAATTTGTAAAATGTATAAGTAGCAAACTAATGAAGATCATCTACATCAACTAGGTAGGTTTGTTTCAAAGTGTTGGAGTGAGCAAAACTAAGGAGAAGTGGGATCCCTAATAGGTTGTATAATCAAGTGGCATCTCAATTAATTTGAAATAATTTTCATACTTAATTCTTAAAGTAAGAAATTTATAAAATAATTATTTAAATTATGTTTTCAATTATTCTAGTAAATTTAGAATAGATATCTTAAATATATTTAATTAAAATATGTTGGGATATATAATCCCCTCCAACATTGAAGAGAACTTGAAGAGAGATATAGGGAGTTTTAAAAGAATGAATGAAAGTGAGAGAGGTGGAACGAATTGGAATGAAGGAATGCTAGGTCGAGGTCATATATAAAATATCCCCATTATCCCCATATATTTTAAATAAATCTACTTAAAATATCCATATTAGTTTGTTAAATGCATAGCTATTTTTAAAAAATAAGAGATGTAATTGTAAAGATGTGAATATTACAAGAACATGTTAAATTTTTTAAATGAATTAGACAATAGTTTTATTTATTTGATACTATATTTTATTTTTATTTAGAACTATTTTGTTCACTTAAGAGTTATTTTATTTTATTGTAGGCACATACATTTATAATCTTTTTTTTAATAATTCTTTTATTTAATGTACATTATTTATTTTATATTTATTTTAATGCTATTATTTTATACTATATTTATTTTAAATTATTTTGAAAAGTATAACATATATTTTATATTTTATATAATTCTTGATTCTACTTGTTAGGAAATTGCTACATTTATCAAACCATTTTCCACATAATCATATGAGAGAAAAACGTGCACACAAACTTATAGAATAAACATAATTCAAATATCAAATACATATGACAATATTACATCAAGTATATCCCAAAAAGCTCTCAAGAGGAAAAAATCAAGCTCCAAAAGTATCAACACTCAATGTATTATTAAACAATGAAAATATTACAATACTCTTACAAAGTCTCCATGAATACTTTTGAAACATCAAGCTCCTTGAATTAATCCTTCATTTATCTAAGAAAATATGAACACATCACATGTGTGTTTCACATATACACTTGAAAATATAGCACAATACAATGAAAACTAAGCCAAAAAACTCAATAGCCAACCCAAAACACTAAAAATGTGCATGCAATTATAGATTCAAGCTCAAACAAGACAACTAAGTGGTTAGGTAAAATCATGTGTCTCAAAACCATGAGTGCACTAAACCTAATCCATTTGATATTGAGGGGAGTTGAGAGGATGGAAAATTTGAGACCTTGGTGATACAATCACATGGCTAGCTATTAGAAATTTATTATGTGTTCATATGAAAGCTAAGGGACAATCATAACATTAAGCTATTGCTTTTCTTCTTCCATACTCTTGGAGAACAAATTGTAAGTTTCTCTTTGGGGAAGGATTGGAGGATTATTGGTGTACAAGGTAACGGTTGTAAATGTTAATTATTCTCTGTTCGCCATCTTGAATTCCATTTTTTATTTTAATAATGTGAAGAAAACTTGTTGAGCCCTCTTACCTGACCACCTCCTTAGACACTTCCAAACTTAGAAAAGATTAAAGCTTATCATCCATTGCAGCTAACTACAGGAATAATATTTTAAAATCTCATTTCAAGATATATGAGGTAGTATACTTGTGTCGTGTTGCTCGCTTGACTTGGCCCCAATCAAATCTTATACATCACATATGTAAAATGTGGATTGATAGTTCATTAGCTATATTTATAAAATATGAAATATTATCTTACATTGATTTTGACTTTTAAAATAAAACCAAAATTAGCTATTTGTTTTATCAATATAAAATTTATAATAGAACAAAATTTCTAATGAAATTAATAAGTTCATATTCCAAATTTTTTAATGAAATCTAATCTTTTATTGTAGTTGACTATAAAAATAATATTTTAAATAAAAAATAGCTTTTGTTTTGATTACATATTGTAGCATCATAAATTTTCATCCTTGATGATTTCACACTGCGTTTTCCTCCCCTTTTAAGTTATTGGACCAAAACAAGCACCTAATTTCCTAAATTATCCATTCCATAGCTTGTTTTAAATATTTTTTAATAAATTTCAAGCATAAATAAATGATCACATTTAATACTTGATCCCTGACACTTTAAACACCAAAAAATAGAGTTGGGACATTGACGCCTATATCCCCCTATATTAGATTCAAATTCAAATATGTTGGTGCCATAATTTTATTATTTGAAATTCAAATATATAAAGTCAATTGTTGAGATTTAATTTTCATGAAATTAGAATAATAGAATATAAATACCTAGTTATTAGATCATCTAAATATTACGAAGGAAGATCTATGAAATTATTGTTAAAATTTTGATCAAGAGAATTCAAGAAAAAGTCAAGAGCATCAGCTCAGAGCTTTATTACAACAATTCAAGATCAAACATCATGTTCCTGAAGATAAAATTAAATAAATAGATAATTATTTAGAAAGAATTCAAGATTATGTGAGTATTGAATATCTAGTAGGTACAATAGTTCTTATTAATAGATAACATGATGAAACAAATTAATTATGACCAAGGGTTAGAGGTTTTGCATACCTTATCCCATATAGTTGATAATAATGTACCAATGATGGCTAGTTGTGCTCAAGCTTTGAGATGTGCTAAAAGTCAAGGAGGAAATAAAGTCTCCCTTCCTACAACTATAGCTTCTATTTCCACATACATAAATCCAAATGTCACTTCAACAATACAAAAAAGCATTGGAATAACTCCGTCATGAGGCCTTTCCACTAGAAATCCTTATGTTTTTGGATCTTCACATGTGACACCTCAAGTTTCATCCCCTCTCATAAATTTGCAACATAGTAGCCCACCAAGAACATTTACAATTCCACCATATTCACCACATTCCCAAAACACGTCAACCATGATTCTTTAATTAAGCATTTTTTTTCAAATGTAACCTCACTTCATAAATAAATCTTAACTTTGAACCAAAACCAAAACAGATAACCATTGTAATATATTAAAAGGACCCCATTGTCACTTGAAATTTTGAAAACACCAATACCTCCAAATATAGAGATACCTTGATTTGACAAGTACAATGATAAAAGAGACCCTAGTAATTATATATCGGTATATATAGCCTTGTCTAGTGACTTCATTTTTGAAGATAAACTCCTAGCTAAACTCTTTCCTAGTTCATTAAAAGACAAGGCTTTGGAATGGTTTTTCCATTGCTAAATAACTCAATCCTCTCCTTCAATGAACTTTTCGAGGCTTTTGTTCACCATTCCCAGGTAAACATTAGAACTAAAACTACATTAATTGACTTAATGTGATGCAAGTAGAAACAATATGAAAATGTCACAAACTTCATAGGTAGCTACTATTAGTTTCTTTATTCAAAAATCAATCTTACTCTGCCTAATATTGATGTTTCAAGAGTTCATTGAAAACTTTTGACCTAACATAAGGGATAAAATATTATTGATGAAATATCTATCCTTTATACATTTGTGTACAACACTTTGTGATTACAAAAATTTAGTTAGCTAGTATGAAGAGACATCATCATCTACTCCTACTAGGAAATATAAATCTGTACCTCAAAATAACTATCAACATTTGATTCAAGAAGAAAAATAAAAAAATTATCAAGTTAAATACACCTCAAACAACCAACCACATTGAACCTCAAGTTACTACAATCAGTCCAACACCGTGTCAATTTAGACTACATGATAGACAATTTATCTAGTCACCTAACACCATCTATTCAACCATACTAGAAATTTTGAATAAGAACTTAATCTAATTATCTCTTGTTAGACCTGTGGACACGACCAAAAATTTACCTCCAAGTTATAGTCTGAATTCCTTTTTCCAATACCATCACACAAGTGGACAACATATAGAATGATGCATGCATCTTAAACACCAATTTCAAGACCTATTGATTCTAATCACATCTAGATGGGTGGTTTTTGTACCGTAGAAAAAAGGCAACTTGCTTGATTTGGGAATAGTGGATGATAAATTGAACTTAAGGAGGCCTTGACTCAATGTTGCGAGGTTTTTTTCACATCCACACTAGGTCTTGGACCCTTTCAAATGCATTTAATGATGTCTTGCAAAGGTGTTGTAAAGTGTTGTAAAAGACTTTCACACTTTTCTAGACTTAATGAACCCATTTTCCCTTAATTCAAGATTCTAAAATGTATTTAATTGTGTTTTCATATCAATCTAGAAGGATTGTAAAACAAACTTAATGTTAGTCTAGTGTTGTAATGTGTCTTGCACATTCACATTGGATGTTGTGCCCTGCTAGGCTGTGTGCACCTTGTTTTAGTGTTGTAAAGTGTATTTAATCACACTTTCACATTGAATTTGGTGTCCCAAGCCCTAATTAACCTTCACATCATCATTAATAGGCCCCTATTACACAATATTGTTCATCTTGAGGTAATATTTGATGAAATACCTGACATAGACATCATATAAACCTTATTTGTTAACTTCCTAGCATCTTAGGTGGAAAAATGGCCCATGTGTGACCCATTCACCATCCATGGTGAGTCAAACCCATCTAGGTGGGACCCATTCGCCATGGGTGGCGAATGAGTCCCATTTGGCTCATTTTTTACCTTTGAGCAGGAAAAAATGAAATTTAAGTTTATTATTTTCACATGTCGGCCTTAGGGATCCAATTATTGGGAAAATAAGGTGAATTTCCTATAAAATTGACTCTCTAAACCCTAAATCACAACAATTTATTCATTATTCATTCTTCATTCTTCCATCTCAAGTCAAGCAAGTTAGGGTTTCATCCTTTCAAGTCATTAAGATATCAATTTTCAGACATTCAAGGGTAGATTCTTCATGCTTTGCTACATAATTTTTAAGGTAAATCATCATGGAAAGGTAATAAAATCCATTATTGCATGTTTCTTTAAATTATTTCATCATTTTGGTTTAATTACCTAAAAGGTGTTTGACCAAGGCAAACCCCCACGCCCTAACATCCAACATTTCTCTTTCTTGTCTTATGTGTTTGTAAATTAAGAAATCTTGAGGATTTGTAAATCATTGAAGATCAAGTTGTAAATTTGTTCAAGTCATCTCATCATTGGACAAGTCAAAATACCCACAAAAATTCACTTTTAGGCCTAAATCTGACAGTCTCAGAACCAGACACCTGGAGAAACAGTAAGTGCAAACCAAAAGCTCTTGATTCCACCTTTGAATATTCAAAAATTCAAAAGTGGACTCATTCACCATGGGTGGTGAATGAGTCCCACTTCCAAGTCAGTTTTTGGTTCTCTACATTTTTAGATACCCTTTTGTTTGAAATGGGTTCTAGAATAGTTTTACAAAACAAGGATGGATTCACCCAGAATGGTGAATGAGTCCCACCAGGCCTAAAAATCAACATTAGTAACATTCTAGAAACCATTTCCAGTCTCCATCCATATCCTAGGTGCACACTTTTAGTTTCATCAAATTTTGTTACAGTTTGCATTTATTTCTAGGTGCTTTTTGCATCTCATAATGTGTTTTCCAAAAAGTTGCATTTCAATAGTTTTCACTTAATAATCAGCCAATTTTATCAATTAGCAGCATTTAGTCATAATTTCATCATTAATACACTAGATTGAGTGAACCACCTAAATTTTGGATGTGCGATCTATCTCTTTTCATTAGGTGAAAGACCCTAATTGAGCAAAAGAGACATATCATTCCATACACTTAAAAATCTTTGGCTCAATTTTAAGGATCAAGGGAATATGTTTATTGCCCTGCCTAACCAAAACTTGCAAATTTTTACGAATCCAATGGAAAACCACTCATCAAACTTTTTGCAAGCTTGTTATGTTAAGTATGATGAGATGAATATTGATAAGATTGGTAATATGAGTGATGTTATAAATGATGCCAATAATAATAATGACATAACAATGAGAAAGAAGTAGATAAAATGATTGATTTAATAGATGTTAAACCTTTTAATGGCCAAACATTTTTGTTCCCTGGCATTACTTTCACCAATAGTGATGCATCCATACATGCACCCGATGGTCCTCTCTATATCGCTAGATGTATTAATGACAAACCTCTACAAGGAATACTCATTGATAATGTGTGTGTAGAGAATTTGATCAATAAATAGTTCTTAGTTGTGCATTATCTTTATCAAGATTGTTATGATAAATTGAAAGAATAGTTAAATATCATGATGGTTTTTATCACCCTATGATAGGTTCGACCACACATCCTTTTAAATATGGACATAAAAAATTATATGTATCATTCTTCATCATCTTGATGTCAGGAAAATTTTGTGTGAAGCTAGGCTACCCATGGTTATGATCTATGAATTTCATCCCGTCGATTATTCAAAAGTGCATAATGTTCCCCTTTGAAAATTATATATTTATAGTGCATCATAGTGGGTTTAATCCTTTATCTTCCCACAAGAAATTTTTATTGGATTTATTTTAGCCTCAACCTATTGAACCAATTAAGCCTCATGAAGATTTATTTTCCAAGTCATATGAAAAGTTTAAGGCAAAGCGCATAACTGAATTATCTCTTAGGAATATTCTTGAAAATGATTTAAGACCATGGTTTTTCCTCCTCCCCTACCTGTTATGGATGAGCTTATGCCCCAAGCGAAGACCGGGTTCCAAGTAACCACTTGGAAAATATGTTGTGATTCCTCCACTCATATCATATAAAAGACTAAGAGACAATCGAACAATTCATTTGGGTATGTGCAGGATCATCATGGAAAAAACAGGTCCTTAAGTGGCAAAAAATTTAGAAAAATAAGAGTTAGGAAACTTGAAGTAAAACTTCACGAATAAGTTGTCTATATTATTTCAAAAATATGTAAGAATAGAATCTATAGAAAATTGAATGTAGTTTCTAAAATACTAGGTTTATTTACAAAAAAATGAAATCTATTTGGTGAAATTTTGAAATTTCAATGCAATAGTACTTAAATTTTAGGGAAAAATAAGTAGGTGTCTATCTCACCATTCTAACCACAATAAAATGATTTTTTTTTAATAATATTTTAGATATAAGTAGAGGACTCATATCATAATGTGATGCATATTTTTTTGTAATTTTTTCCAAGTAAATAATTAATTATGAATTTTTTATTACAAATTTTAAAAAATATAAAAACTTGTATGTCTGACCACCTTAACTTGGTCAAAACTTCATGAAATTCATTTTTTTTTTAATCCTATAGTATACGAAGCATAGAATGTGACACATGTTTTAGATTAAATAAATGTGATACTGTTTAAAAGTTATAGATGTTTTCCAATCAACCTATCAATCAGGACTTTAGTCGTAATTCAAATAGAAAATGAATAATAATTATTTATTAAATTAAAAGTAAAGCATAATTTATATTGGTGGAAAGTTGAGAATCTTCTTTAAAAACCCTTTTTGTTTCATTAATTTTGGGTAAAAAAAATCGTCAGCCACATACCCTACACATACCCATCATATCACCACTTTTTGGCCCATTATGATCTTGCACGTACCCATTTTATGCCTTCAAAGATAAAATAGGTGTATAGAGATAGTGGTTTCCCAATTCCTGGTGGTTCTTTTAGTTCCTCCCTTAAGGAAAGAAAAGAGACTAATGGTTGAGAAGCCCACTCCTACCCCATCAGAAAATGAAAACTGTGCAAAAGAAATAAAAATGCTAACGAGCGTAGTTGTAGACATCGTGCTATTTATCATTAATTAGAAGTAAAGAATAAAGCAATGTATGATAATCAAACACCTATTAAAAAAACTCAAGAATAATTACAACTTTCATCAAAACAATACATAAAGCTAAAATAAGAAGTGGAACAAAAAAATAAAGTTTTTTAATTATCATAAAACCTCCTATTGTGATTAACTCTGATGATGAATATGAAATTTCTAAAATTGATGAACAAGTCCATACTAAACTTAATGTCTTGTTTTCAGAGAAAATGAATTTATATGGGAGTAACCATGGTGATTGTCCTAATGAGGGTGATCCACCACATGTTGCACCTAGAGATGCTCTTAGTATGGCTCTTGTTGTAGTCCCTTTATCTAGTTGTCCTCCTTCCTTATATGGTGAGTACGATTGGGATTTCGCAGATGATCTACTTTAGAGCGGCTCGCATGTGCGATAATCCTTTATGTTTGTTTCATATTTTTTTTGTGTTTTCTTGTATGTGATGTTATCTCTTGTGTCACACTACTTTGCGTGCCTTTGATTTTGTGATTTTTCTTTGGATGACCCTTGCTGCTCTGTTCATGCAAGGATAGAAAGGAAACAAACCTGTTGTGGAATTCCTCTATTTGTATCTTCATTCTTATATGTCATTAACTTTATATTTTATTTTTATCTTATGTTTTCCTTTTGGGGATGATGCAAGACATTGAGACATTTAAGTCTTCCATGTTGACCCAATTTTTTTTTTGTCTTCTCTCTATGTGTCATTCCTCCATTATGTTTGTCATTCCACGAGTAGTTGGGAAATGATGTCAATTTCGATCTCTATTATATCACTATAGAAAAGACATATACTAACCTAGATTCATGGATCCCTTATGTGTTCATATTTTATGTTGTTTGTTGAATTACATTTGGGGGAAACCCCTTATATTGTGATGTTTCTTTATCTATAAATATATCATTGTCATAGGCCTTTCAACAGAAACTCTTGTGATCTTTCATTGTATGCCATTTATCATTTTTCTAGACTTTAAGGTAATTTCTTGCAACATCGTGTTTTGGAATTTCTTTAAAGTGGGGGCATACATTAGCATTATTTGCTTCACTTTGTTCACATGCATTAGACTTAGTGATGTGTTGACATTTGCAATTTTACTTCAGTTTTTTCACAAATTTTGAATTTAATATTGCATTAGCATAGCCTCTTCATCATTTTATGGAACCTTATCTAGGTTATGAGGAATTATAAATCTTGGTATAGTTGTTTGTGTGTTTCTCATTTTACCTTTTCTTGGGGGCTGTCTTGGTGAATATCCACCTTTACTAGCATGTGTGTCTTTTGATTTCATATTCACCTAGAAAATATTGGATTTTTCTATTGTGTGAATCATGAACACCTTTGGTGTGGATCTTGGGATAACATAGTTTTCTAGTTCATAAGTATCCATACCCCCCTTTTCAATTTCATTTTTGACATTGTATGTTTTTGTATGTTTGTGTTTCTTTTTTCTTATGTTGGTTTTCCCTAGGATCTTTGATCTTCGATACTTGCATGCTCCCCACTTATATTTAGTCATCCTATCTCTTCAAAATTTATAAATTGGACCCCTCTTGACATATATTTTTATTCTTTAGTCTGAGTTTGAGTGTAATTTCACACTCTCACTAAAGTGGGTGATAAATATAGCATCATAAATTATCATCCTTAATAATTTCACACTATGTTTTTCTCTCCTTTAAGTTATTGAACCTAATTAAGCACTTAATTTCCTTATTACATTCCACAACTTATTTAGTACTTTTTCCTTAACACTTTAAACTTTTGAAAATAGGGATAAGACACTGGCACCTAGGGGCCTATTTCCCCCTATTTTAGCTCCAGATTCAAATTAATTTTTGTGAAAATTTTATTATTTAAAATTTAAAATATTTAAAGTTGGTTGTCAAGATTTAATTTTCAATAAATTAGAATAACAACATATAAATACCTAGTTATTGCATCTTTGAAAATTAACAAGGAAGATTTAATAAATTATTAGAAAACTTATGATCAAGAGAATTCAAGAGAAATTCAAGAGCAACATTTCAAAGCTTTATTACAACAATTCAAGATCTAGCATCAAGTCTTGAGTCCTATGTGAGTTGATGTGTATTCATGTTTTCATTACTTTGTGAATGCTACCCCTTGTTGCAGGTCTCCAAAGCATTCGTGGAAATCAAGCAAGCAAGATCCAAGACCTTGAGGAGACATGCATGACTTCAATCCTTCAAGGAAGCCATTGAAGGGTGGTGAGTTGCAGTTCTTTTTTATTTCATCATTCCTTCAATTTATTTATCCATTTATCATTGAATTTACCATTGTGGAAGTGGAAACACTAACACAGGGTTTGACTAAGGAAAGCTCCTAAATGGAACAACATTTTATATCTTTATGAATATGTAGATTTTAGGTTTGAAGAGGATTAAAGGGAGCTTGAAGATAAATTGTTCATCATTACATGCAAAACCCTAGGCCTTTATAAATCATGGAAACTCAATTAGAGAAATATGTTACAGTGATTCAAAAATTCTGTAGACATGAAACAAAACTGGAGATCTAACATCAGAGAACTATGAAAATAGATCTAAAAAATACCTAGTATGATAGTGACACCCCTAGAGGAAATGTTATAAAAAATTAGGCTTCAAAATTTGTACCACATGTGCACAGTGTCGTCCACTCTATTTTTTTCCTTATTTCCTTTGTGACTTCTTAGATTTTCTGTATTTTCATCAGAACACTAATTTGTATCATTAGGCCAACTAGATTATTGTATTTCATCATTAGGACATTTCCATATCTAGTTAAGGGATGGTTGACTCACCTATCAGGCTATAAGTCAATCTCATACCTTGTGCAAATCCATCAAACCACCTTTCCATCTTTACATTTCCAATCCATTCCAATATGCTCTCATACGTATATATGAAATTAGGGAAATTTGTGAAACCCTATGGTACAAAATCAAAGGTTTCCCTTTCCCTATGTTTCATATATAATTTTATGATAAAAGCATCCAATGATCAAGTAGGTGATATCCCAAAAAACAATAAAGGTATCTATAAAGGATGATGATGATTTTAACAATTTATTTATATATGTTCTCTAAGTCAAATTAGTGTTGTAAAGATAAATATGGACATTACATAAGTAATTAAAGTAATTAATTAATTTTTATTAATTTTTTTTCTATGCTCTTAATAGTAGCACATATCAGGTTTTGAAAATGATTTTTGTAGCTATCTTAACTCTAAATTAAGTTAAATTATCATTATTATATTGTTATTTAGTAAAATAGGTTAGCTTGGGGCTTATATAGGGTTATCTAACTTAGCCTAGGTGACATTTTAGGCATAAATAGGTATATATAGGAGGTAGTGAGTCTTATTTCATCATCATATTGGGAATTAGATTCTCATCAAAGATATAAATGGAGGTTTGGCCCCTTAAAGTTGCTTGTTATTCTTGGCTATTATCAAGTATTTACAACACATTTACTATCATATTCTTCTACTGTCCATGATATTTCAATACAAGTGGTATCAAAGCATGATCTTGTAATTATAGAGGCAATAAATTTTCTTAACATTGGAGACCATTTTGGGAAGAGAATATCTCCTACATTTCAGTGAATTTATCTTTAATTTTTAAAGTCTTTTGGAAGACCATATTCAAGAAGCTAGAATCTAGATTTCAAAGGAATTTGAGCTGAATTTAGTGATTTATTATAGATTTAAGGTTTTTGTGAAATTTATTTGAAATGTGCATATCTCCCAAATGTTGTCAAATTGATTCCTACTTTTGGTGGGTTTTTAAATAATACATAGGAAATCCTTATTCAAAATTTAAGATAATGTGAAGTAGTAATAGTATATTTAAATTGTAAAATTATGGTTTCCACATAAATTTCTCTCAAGGTCACAAATCATCTAATGTCTGGGATATTTTCCTAGGAAAGTGTTACCTTAGTACTAGTAAGTTATAGTAAAAAAAATAGATTATTTTAAATTTATTTGTGTGATCCATTGAAAAATTATTTTCTACCATCATGACAAGGCCTGTAATACGAGGCAAATGGAATGCTACCGTAATAAGGAAATTTTCAAATGAGGATGAGGTATAAGTTGAGGATATTAAACCTAATGATGAGATTATGAAGGTAAAGGGTGAAATTTTATCAATTATGAATGACATAAATAAAGTTTGTATGAAGGTGGACATAATTATTCAAAGGATGAAGTGTAAGGGAAAAGATTTACCTAGTAAAGTAAAAGATAATTCTTTTTGGGGCATGAATTCCTTACGATTGACTTATATTTCAAGTATCCTCCATTTAATAGTCCTATACCTACACAGTTCATACCCAAGTTGAATTTGAGAAAGTTTGATGGAAAGGATCCAACCAATTGGCTCTACCAAATGGATAAATTATTTGGTCTTCATCATGTTCCTAGTCAATAAAAGGTGGTGTGACATCATTATATGTAGAACTAGATCAATTTATTGTTGGAAAAATGAAGAAGAACATCTCATTATGCAGCTTTTTTGTTTTCATTGATGTCACCATGTATGAGTTATAATTGCATCACCATAAGTTCAAGCTTGATCTGATATTTTGAACTGGTACACAGAAATAGTCATTATCCTCCAATATTTTGGTCTGCATATGCAGTACAGATAAGATTTATCCACACAGTTCAGATGTGATGTACAATGCATATATCTAAATCTATTTTCCTAATTGTGGATGGTTATGATCTGTATATTAGAAGTTATGAACAAAAAGTTGAGAGGCACAATGTTGATAGGTTGTAGCATAGACTGGCATAGGAATTTTGTTCTACAATCTCCCATTGATGAATATCATTCATTGCGATTTTGGAAGATGGTTCTTGGTTTCTAGAAGCTCATAAATTCAAAATTTCATGTGTACAAGTGCTTGTATGGCGATTTGGCATCATTCTATTGTTGTATTTTGTTATTAGGTCTATCCCTAGTCAACCTAATCAATAGTTGATGTTATAATAAATTAATTTTTTGTTGCAAATGTATTTGTGACCTATCTTAGGTCCATACCAACATATTGTAGCATACTACATGCTTGAATTGTTTTTGCAAAAAAAATCTACAAACTTGAAGCCAACAGTTAATCTTTTTGGTGAATGAGGGTTGCATCTAATTAGGCTAACCTAATTGATGCTTACAGATGAGTCAAATACATATATTGGATAGTTTTTGAGATTGAGCTCGAGATAGATAAGTATGTGAAGATGAATCAAGGTGAATAAATATATGCTCATATGCAAGTTTATCAGAAGAAGTGTGTAAAGTCAGTTTATTGAGCATCAAAGCAACTGAATCAACAATTTTTGGGTGTGACTTTATCAGTTCATATTCTGGCTATTAGCCATTTCTACATTGAATCTTTGTAGGTAGGCAGCCTCCCATTTTTGGACAGTGAGTCTTGGCAGTGAGCCACCCTTTGTAATATCTTATTACCAGTTATATTATATTGTGTGCCAATCCTCACCACGGTTTTTCCCATTTTGGGTTTTCCACATAAAAATCCTGGTGCTCATGTGTTGTGTTCTTTTATGGCCTATTAGTGCTCTTTCTCATTCTTACTGTTATATGCATTCTCCATATTTGGATGGTGTATGTTCAATAAGTTTAAGAAGATATCGATTCACCCCCCGTCTTAATATCTTGGATGTTCAACAATTGGTATAAGAGCCAGGTTCCTTCAAAGAAGCCTAATAGCTTGAGGAAGATCTTGAAGATGGGACAAATGGATGATAAAGAAGAACTCCAGACAGATCTTGAAGATCTTTCCAAGCATGAAAATGAAAACAAAGATTTGAAAGAAAATATTAATGAGGCAAATTAATGCATCAAGAAATTGAAAGAGAAATTGAAGAAATTCAAAGAAAGATAGAGAAGTAAGTGAGCAATTAAAACAAGAAAATGAAGATGAATCACATGGTTAAAGGTATAAGTGGAGGAAAATAAGATAATTGAAGATTTTCTAAAAATAGTGGTTCAAAGCAAAACTGATGAATGCTCAAGGCTTGAACAAGAAGTGGTAAACTTGAGAGAAAATATGGAAAAAGAAAGAGTTTGTCAAGATAAGTTCAAAACAAGCTCAAGCAACATTGATGAGTTGATTATAGGACAAAAACCTTACTAAAGAAAAAGGTGGTTTGGGACTGGAAGCGGGTGAAAGCTTAAAGGCTATGCAGACCCCCAACATAGTGGACAATCAAAAGACTCAAGATAAAGGAAAATATATAAGAAATCCAAGAAGCTTTGTGTGTCACCAAAAAGTGTATATCTTGATTGATATGGGAATAATTGATGATAAATTGGACTTAATGAGGCCTTGATTTAGTGTTGTGAGGTGTTTTACACATCCACATTAGGTCTTCGGTCCTTGCAAATTGAATAAAATGCATGTCTTGTAAAGGTGTTGCAAAGAATTGTAAATGACTTTCACACTTTTCTAGACTTTTGTTGGTCGTTTCCTCTCTACTTTTGAATTAAATATTATTTTAATTCAAAGTTAGCTTTTTCCTTCTATACTCAACAACACTCCACATTTCACTATTCACAGTCTTCTTTCTCTATAATTAACATCTCCCAATTAGCCACTATTTTAATTATTTTAAATTATTCTTCCATTAAATAAATTATTTTAATTATTTGGGCATTCAAATTATTTGTTCTTTCCATTCTTTAAATAAATAAAATTAATATTTTATTTATTTCTTCTATAAGTTGGATCCACCCATATTAAATAATCTTGATATTTAATTTCTCCCATCACCTCTTTTTGTGCCATCTTTATTCTCCACCCTTGTGTTTCCTTTATCTATCCATGTCTTTCTTTTCTCAATTAACCTCCACACTTGATTAAATTATTTTCTAATTTAATCTTGGCCCTTGATTATGATCCATATTCTAGCCATTCACTTAAATCTCATCTATAAAAGGAAACCTTTAAACCCTAATTAATTAAGAATTCATGCATTACTCATTTTTCATTCATTATCTCTATCAAGTCAAGCAAGCTAGTGTTTTAACATCTTAAGTAATCAAGATAGCATTCAAGCATAATTCTAAGGCATTCAAAAGAAAGATTCTTCATCTGTTGTTGCAACAATTCAAGATAAACCATCATGGAAAGTTTCTAATTGCATTGTTTCATGTTTCATGTTTCATTATCCATTTCATTATTTTTAATGACTAGCCTAAAATGGGTTGACCCAAGGCAAAACCCCTGAATCCCAACAATCAACATTTATCCTTTCTTCTTTTGTGGGATTATGTGTTGTGCTTGGATGGATACATGACAGTTAATAAAAGCTAAACTTGTCGTAGTTTCATCTCCTTGCGTGTGATCCCACACAAGGGTTTACAATTTCTGGCCAAACCGACACTAAAATTATTTTTTAACTAAATCTTCATTTAAAATTCCATAAAGAGTTAAACCGTGAGGAATTTGAAGATGATGCAAACTAGAGTCTTGTCAGATTTTGTCTGTAGATTCTAAGAATATTTTTTTCAAAATTTTTGGAATCAGATTGCACTTTTTTCCATCTCCATCGGTAACCCGGTTTTTTTCAAAAACAACATTTTTTAAAAAGTGACACACACCTGTATAACGATAAATTTTTTCCATGAAGGATAAAATTTAATTCTTTTTCAATTTAGATTTTAACTCGATATCTGCTCCACTTGGTTAGATATTTTTATTGAATATTTTTTCTTTAATCAAGTTTCGAATTCAAACCAATTAGAATTCAGACATAGCATAACCATATAACGAGTAACTTTTTTTGTATATATCGAAATTCAATTTTATTTTTTGTTGGATCAAGGACTTCAATATCTGGTGCACTCATACTTTCCAAATTTTTGATAATATACTATTTTTCCATTGTACGTAATAATCTTCATTTTGCGGAAGAACCTATGTTTACTGTAAAACTAAAAAAACAAATACATAATAAAATCAAACATATTAAATTATATTCATCGGATATTCGCTCCAAAGGACTATCCGATTCCATGCTGCTTCAAGCATCTCTCCATTTTCATCCTCAACCCGAAGCTCAAGACAAAAAAATAGACTTTTGTGTCTCAAGAAGGGGATGATAAGGGGTCTAAATGAACCCCTAGAGGTTCGCTCAAACCAGGGTTTGGCCGAACCATGGTTTGAGCAAACCTCTTCAAGGGGGATCGCTCAAACCCCCTTTGCTATGCATTTGTTTTGTTTTTTGGGGGCCAAAATTTAAAGGGGTTCGCTTGAACACTGGATTGAGCGAACCCCTAATGGGTTCAGTCGAACCAGTAAGTTTGTACGAACCCCCAAAATTAGTTTTTTTGATTTGGGGTCTTTTTTGTACTTTTTCCTTCCTCACTTGAATTGTAAACCACTATTGTGGCTTCACACTTGGGCAAGGTCAAAATCTACACAAAAAATTCACTTACAACCTCAAAATTCAAGATTTCAGAACCACACAACTAGAGGAACAAAAAGAGCAGATCGAGAGCTACAAATTCCACTTCTAACTTTTTAGAAAAGGGAAAGTGGACTAAGTCACCAATAGTGGTGACTTAGTCCCACTATACTTATTTGTTAGAAATTTTTTAATATTTGGGCACCCATTTGGCTAAAATGGGCTCCACAGCCGTTTACCTAATCTAAGACTAAGTCACCCAACTTGGCATAAGTGTCCTAGTTGGCTCAAAAGGTAGATTTTCTAGAATTTTTGAGGTCTTTTCAATCTTCATTCTATCCTTCATTAGTTTCTAGGTGCACAACTTCTATTCAACATCTTTATCTTACTATACATTACATTTAATCTATCATTTTGCATACATCACTATGTTTTCAAATGACTTGTATATCTTAGGTTTTAAATTTAATCTTTCTTTTATCAGTTTAGTGCATTTACACATTATATTTAGGAATATTGCATCCATCCGTGCATTGATTTTGAGTGTAGACATTACACATTTTGGGTCCATTTCTTTCCTTTTAGGTGAAAAACCCTAAAAGAGTTAGAGAACCCTTGGATACCAAAATCGGTGACCACACTTTGCTAGAAGACCGCCTATTAGACAACCAAATACTCAAAGGTGCCCATCTTTCAATGGTTTTTATTTTCCATGCAATAAATTTGGTGACAAGGCAATAGAGTGTAAAAGTAGAATAAACTAGTATGTTAGATCCTTCTCCGAACAATGTTTTGCATGCAATAAAGTTGTACATAGAGCTAGTGAATTGAGAACTCAGATGATGAATTGGTTTAAGGGAGGTAGAACGAATCAATCTTTTGTTGGCTATTAATATGCATGTAATAAGTTTGGAGACAAAGAAAATTAGTGCAAATCAAGGTTTAATGGAGGTCAAAAAAATTAGAAAAATGTTGTTTGCTACAATTGCAGCAAGCCTCGATACATTTCAAAAGTATGCAGAAGTAAAGGGGGAAACAACTTGCTTCAGTAAAGAAGAATGAACTAGTAAAGATAATTGACAAGAATGAGGTTTAGCAAAAATTGAACAATATATGAAAGAAAAAAGAAGAGCGAGTGGGTATGTGCAGGATCATGATGGG